>JAPYZN010002508.1:0-29605 GCA_030522865.1 Psyttalia lounsburyi
CTGGACTTCTCTGTAAAAAGGTACGGCACGGTTCCGTAATTTTTACGGAATATTGTTTTGACTCGCAGATTACGAAACTGACACGTAATTTTTATGGAATTTTTCTCTCCGTGTGTAATACCAATTCCCGGGCGAGAAAGGTCTAGAAGCAGTACGGCAAAATAATATTTCGTGTCTACTTGAGCTCCAACGAAATATCCTCAATCTTCAATAATCGCTAATGTCTTGAATCTTCAATATGAAATTAATTAATTAATTGAAATGAATTAAAAAAATTTTTTCCTGATAAGTTTTTTTGCGATATTATTTCCCGCGTCAGTCTTCTGCAGGAGGCACATTTTTAGATTTAAATTACCTTCAGCGTCTCAAAATTAAAAAGCCGATTTTTGGTATACTCGAAAAATCTGCGGCACAAAAATCTCCAAAGGATTTTTTTTTTTATTTTTCGTATTGTTCTTCACTTTTTTGCGTTCGGGGATTGATACTGGGCCTTCCCCAAACTCGAAAAATTGACAATCACTAGGGAAACATATGGCTCACGACTAGTGCCATGGGGTTTTTCCCTCGCGTGGTCGACCTGTCCTCGCCTGCGGCTGGAAGCCAAACTCACGCAAGCAAAAAACCCCCCGTCACTCGAATTGAAATATATTACTTCAATATAATCAGCAATTTTTGCTTCGTAGTTATCAAAAATGCCGGAGAAAATACGTTTTCCAATTTATTTAATTCTAATAATATTTTTTTAATATCTGAAGAGAAAAATTCAAAAATACCTTCAAACCATCAGAAATAACGACTTTTCGATTCTTGTCTTTTCTTTAGTATAATTAATGAACAAAATCAGTTGACGATATTCAAAAAACTATTTTTCTTCAAAATATGAAATCTCCAATTTTGAGCTGTCGAAGGCAACTGTGGGCTAAAAAAATCAGATGTATGAGAAAAAATGGCACCTCAAATTGTCTCTAATTTTCTTTTTTCAAAAAAAGAAATTATTTCTTGAGATGAACCTTCCCTCCTCACTCATCGCATTAACTTCCTCATGACAACATTGTCATTGTTGTTGTTGTTGGAATGATACCCAGGGCGGAGAGGTCAGGAAGACGCAGTGGTTATATGACCTAGAATATTCAGTCTGCACACTCTAGATGCACCACTCACACTCACCACTTGCCCCACCGCCCTCCTTCCCATCTCCATATCCCCAGCATGCACATCTTGTTTCTTGAAAACGTAAAGGTTTCTACCACTCACTCAACATCTTTTTTCCTCAATCCCCCCCCCCCCCTGTCCCCTCGTCGGCCCTCTCTTTTTTACCTCAGCCCTCCGGTTGACTTTCCTTACACTCTCCAGTCTCTCGTTTCACACGTATTCCTCTTTTTGTCATACCAGGTCGCCTCAACCCTTACCCTTTTCCTTAATCTTTCACGTTCGGAGCACCCTCTGTTCTCTATTGCTCACCATCCTGTCTACGTGACCCCTCGTCTGTCTATTTTTTTCTCCCCCGTCTGATTGTTCTAGTCTCGTTCACCCGTTTTTTTTTTGGCACTGTATCCCCGTTCTTTCTTCTGGGAAACCTGCTGATTCAGCAATCGTCGACAAAGCTCCGGGTCTTTCGTTTAACCATCATGTTTATTTCGTTTTGTGTCTTCTCGTTTCAATTTAATATTCTTAAAGATCATATGTCAGAGTAAAACTTTGCTTCTGATCATCTCTTGCCAGCAACACTGCTAGCAATCTTGAATTTCTCCGAGCTATCAGCCACCGCTGAACATCTGTATTTGTCTTCGATGACGTTGCCTTTCAGCTAAAGTTGCAAACCACATCTCCAAATTCTCCCATAACTTTCTCCCCCCCATAGTTTTCAACCAAAAGCCACAAGCACTCCAACCAACAGAACAATCCAAAAAAAATATTCTGAATAATCGTTCAATGCTCACCGCCAGCGGCAATGAAAGCTATCACCAAATCAGATAAAAAAATCCCCTGAATTATGGGGCCGAATTCACCAAAAATGATTACCAATTCCACCTATCACAATCCGTAATCACGATCTCCATCGGACAATTTCATTCCCAAATGATTCAAAGCACGAATGATGCATCACCAGACACCCAATGTTCTCCCCTGAACTTGTCTGACCCTCAAAATTCATCTCATCCTTGCTCCATAGACTCGGTAATAGGCCATTGGTCAAAGGCATTGACTGGCCACTTTCCGAGTTGACATCATTCTTGGGAAATAGATTCAGTGTAGCAGAGTTGAATCTCACGAGAGAGAGAGAGAGAGAGAGAGAGAGAGAGATAGATATCGCCGGGGAAATCGATCCGCGTCCTTTCCTTTCACGAGATGGTCCTTACTCCCCAGTCGACCACTCGCTATTCCCAAGACGCCATTGTTACAAATCCTTTATCTCCCTCGGTGTGCAACCCGGGTCTGTCCCCTTGACTCTTACAACGGAATCTCCCTCTCTTTTTTTTTTCTTCCATCTCACTTGCCCTGTCTCTATCACTTTTGGCTGCTGTGCAACTGCTGAGAGGCTGGAGGCTGCAGTCGACCAACTTCTAGCGGGCGAACGACGCCAGTAATAAAGCGATGGCGCGCCTTAAAGATGGATGGCCATCGTATATACATGTTCTCCAAACTCCTGGGTGGCTCGTTTCATGCAACCATCTAGGTATATGACCGGGGGTATAACGGGATTCCTGACGATCCCCCCCTCGAAATCGCGTTTGCTGGTACGTGCATGGTGGGAAAAACCTCGTGTATCAGGGAATGACTCCGAAAAGCTTTTTCCAGTTCGACATTTATTTTTCTGGTGAGTTAAAAACATTGAATGTGCATTTGGGCTGGTGATTTGGAGAGTGAGGTCTGGGTATCGTGGAATTTACTGGGGACATTTGTCGCTATTAACCTCAGGGACTCCTCCGTTCAGCTGGATTGGAAGCTGATGATTTTTGACGGGGGGTTCAATGAATTTTAAGGGGTCCTCGACTCTTATCGGTATTTAGTTTCTCAGTATTTACGTCCGATTTAGTATTCATCAAATGAAACAACAGGTGGTCTACTGGATTCCTACGAGTGTCATCTAAGTTGTCATAAAATTTCTGTTTAGACGCACCAGAAACAGTTAGAAATTGTATAGTTCCCTGCGATAGAAGTTCGGGGACGCTTCCGCCAGAGGCGCTGCCGCCGCTCCTCAGGGCTAACTTGGGGAAAAGGCGACCTGCGAGTGTTCTTATAAAATCTAATTTTCGAAATCCTTCTAGTTTCTTCGAGGGCTTCTCCAGTTTCTAATTCTTAATTTTTTCATTCTAAATTTTGTCAATACTTATTCCCTAAATTTTGCCATCTAATTTCGTATTGCTGGAGGCTGATTTGGAAATTCCTACGAAATTATCATCAAATTTCTGTCCGAAAACATGGGAGTCGATAAGAAACTGTGCACTTCTTTGCGCTAAAAGTTCAGGGACGCCTCCGCCAGAGGCGCTACCAGCCCTTCCCGAAGCATAAGCGCACATGCACATGTTCATTGTGATTTATATCATCAACATTTCCCATTTCCGACCAAGTATTCCAGTTTCTGTACAGTCTAAAGACACAGAGAGACGCACTATCGCTGATGTGAAATCTCCCCCTTTGAGTACACAGTTTAACGAGCTGGTTAGATGCCTCTGCCGTGGCTCTCCACTCATTTTAACTTTGGTAAAAAAATATATCTTTATATATATATATTCAACAGTGCAATTTTCTCCACAACAAAGCACTTAATTTTTACATCTAGTTGAGAATAGTAATCGCTATAATTCTCCAGTTTATCAAACAAGCTCGTGAATGCGGAGAGGGAAAAAATTCGAAACAGAATGAGTAAAAAAAATTTACACGTCAAAAACATTTTTTTCGCTGCACTCTCGAGGCTTTTCATCTTCCGGCTAGAAAAATCTTGCAGTCTTATGAAAGGAAAACGACCGTGAAGGGAGGAAAATATTAAAAACATAGAACGAATAGAGGTACGGTGATGCATAAATGGTCTCTCTTTGCGGGGAAAAGTTTTTTTTTATTTCAGTGACAAAGAGAGTTTGAAATTTTGCAATTCATGGGGGGCAGAGGGAGGGGGGAAAGGATGGCGTGCACATCGGGTTTCGCGGACATGGGCGGTTCTATGTCCCTGTAGTTGTGATTTATGCCGACTATGTTTGTCATCTCTACTTCCACCTATTCATATCATCGGTTTCAATGGATATGTCCCGGAGATCGCGATGCCGTGCGCTCAATGTCGATTCTGGTGTACATCTCGGTTGAAAATTCATTCTCGTCCGGCTCTAAGTCAAGTTATCGTGGATAGTACTCTCCAAAGCCATTCTGTGACCTAACATGTAGGTTAGGGTATTCTGAACGATGTTTTCTAACTGCATGTACCGGAGGAATTACGAAAACATGCGGCCTCAGTCGATCCAGTGTATGCCGGGCTCGGGGTGTGGGTCTGCGCGATGTTTATGTCCGTTACTATACATGAAATGGGGGGGTGGGGGAGCTCCGGAATTGCGGAGGCGCGCCGCATTCTGCAACGGCGGTTTTCATCCTCTCGGCAGTGTCAAAGGTTCAGAGATCAACGACGCTGATAATTTTTTCGGAACTGATGACCGTCGGGGAATTTTTTTTTATTTTAGGTTTTCTCTGAAGAAATTACGAGTGGTTTTGTCTTGGGGTTCCGCTCACCCTCGCCCTAGTCATTTTGGATTTTCTGGGGATTGATGACATATTTTTTGCAAATGTTTTTATGTGACGGAGAGCGATTGCGGAAAAAAATGGATAACAACAATGATAATTTATTTGGATTTTTATTTCTGAATTTTTGTTAGGATAATTTTTTGTCTGTTTGATTTATTTCTTGCTTGAAAATGTGGCTTATGATGAGTTTTTTCATAAATAATCATTTTGAAAAATTAAATTCTGTGAATTTGTTTTGAATGAAAAATTGAGGGCTCTAAAAAAATAATGTCCCTATACATATTTCACTCTACACTCGAAATATTCCACATTCTCATGTTATATTTTATTCAAGTCAACTTGAATTTCGTTATTCTTTTCCCTGAGGAAAGAAAGAATCTGAAATATTGTGTCGTTTGAAATGAAGTTTTATTACACAGATCGAAATATTTAAAAAACAGACAAAATTCTTTTGAATAGTTAATACAAATTAAATTTTTCTCGTAAAAAAAATGTCAACACTGATTGTTAACTCTGCCGAGGAAAAAATCAGAATTAATTTTCCCAAATATTTCACTGAATTCGTACGATATTCCACGTTCTTCCGTTATTTTTATTCAACTCAACCTGAACTTGGTTATTCTTTTCTTTGAGTAGTAAATGAAAGACAATAGTACACTCGAGTGCTCTTCCTCCTCGTTCCACCCAGGGACTGTTGGGAGGGTTGCTTCCCACGTTTTCTTGCTCCGTATCGTCCTGTCAACGGCTCCGCGCCAACGTTTCCGCATGGCAATGCTGTTACATCGATTCCACTGGCACATATACCCAGCACTTGATGTATACATTTGCTGTCTCCCTTTATCTCCGACATTTCCCACTACACTCGTAGGTTTAATAGTCTCGACACAGCGAAAATGTTTCAACTTTTGGTGTGTGTGGGTTCTCCATTTCATCTTTATAGCCCGTCTTTTTTCGTTGCGTATCGGTGAATACGGACTTCTCTTGGTCGACAACCGTTCCTCCATTATGGCTTTTTTTTTTAACACATATGAGGGTTGTCTGTATTTATGGGGATGAGGAGGGAGGGAAAAAAGTGTATCAAACTCGTTTGGATTCCGCACATGGAAAATTTTCCAGCTCTCGTCGTGCTATTTTCGGAGATAAAAATTCACGAGGATTTTGTTGATGACGATGAAATTTCGATTGTCATAAAATTGGGGGTGCATTAAAGAGGATGATACTGAATTTTTTTGAATTACTCGATATTGGATGGGATAAATAATATTGAAAGTGCCAATTGACTTTTTTATCGTTGCATGCGTGTAAAAGACAAAATAAATAGTGTTGGAATTTTTTTGAAAATTCAGCAGGAAGTCCATTTAAATCTTCACTGAATCAATAATTCAAGGAAATTGTTGCTTGAATTCTCGAAATATTCGATAATTTTTGTTTTCATGTGGACCTAAAAATTATCATTCGACTGGATAATTCACGGTTCAACTGATTTTGTAATAACAAATTAAATGGAAATTTCAGGAGTAAATTTCTAGCAGTGAATTAGCAAGACTAGTCGTTCCAATAGTTATTATAGTTTTTACGCATATGAGGATTATCTGTATTTATGGGGATGAAGAGGGAGAAAAAGTCTATCCAACTCGTTTGGATTCTGCTCATGGATAATTTTCCAATTCTCGTCCTGCCATTTTTAGACATAAAAATTCACGAGGACTTTGTTGATGACGATGAAATTTCGATTGTCATAAAATTGGGGATGCATTAAAGAGAATGACATTGGATTTTTTTTCATCATTCGGTGTGGGATTGGATAAAAAATATCGAAACTGCCAATTGACTTTTCGCCATTATTTACTTATATAAAGAACCGAGTACACGCGCTTGGGGGATTTTTGCCGAATTTTGTGATATATTTTTCGGAAATGTTTGTCAACCGAGAGCTCCACTCAAAGGGGGGGAGGGGGGATTTACGTATAATCAAAGAGAGAATTTTTTAAATATAGTAATTTAAAATCATCAAAATGTCAAAATTAATTTTTCCTGTGTTAAAAATTTATCGAACTAAATTAAAATTTTTTTTTCAAAAAAATACATTCGTCACCGGCTTCTCGGAACAGTGTAAGCCTAGCTCACACCACCAATTATCACCATAAAAGCGAGGAATAGAATTTTCACTGGACTCATCGTTTTCCCGTGACTTCAAACTAAGCTGGAATAAAATTGACGCTTAACTTCAATTTCTGTCTGTGGAGTTTCGAAGGTATTAGTGGGTTTATATAGTCACGATACCCCTCAGCCTTCCCGATATAATGCAAATGAGTCATTATCTCGATGAGAAGTTCCCATTGCCGTTCAGGTCCGTAAAATATTATCTGTCAGTCAAGAAGTACCCGACAAATAAAGTAATAAAAAATTACATTGCTCGAGACAACTGGGACAGTAATCGTCACGTAAACGAGTTGGCTTTGACAATTGAACGTTAAATTAAACATTAAATTGATAACAAAAATTTAACGGGTCTTTTCGTCGTTAATTTTTTTTTAGTAAAAATGGGAGGAATAATCTCGAGAAGTTAGTGGTGCGACCCGTCCGATGGGTCAGACCCACTTGACAACATGCGCTACTAACGAATCCGCAACGAATCCGAACGCCACTTATTTTACTTTTATTTTTCAATCATTTTATTGAAAATTAATAAATCATTCATTTGATGTTATAAAATCCGCATTTTTCAGCAAATAAATCAACTAATTCGTTGCTATCCATTTTTTTTTCTGAAAAGATGAAAATATTCAGTGAAGATTTCTATTAACTTTAAATACCACATTTTTCTGGAAGTAATGCGTAATATTTAGTAAACACCCATAAAAAAGATCTTTTTCTCATGCCCGACTGAAGACTCTCGATTTCCAGAAGACGGAGCTACAGAATCCCCATACTATATCGATCCCCCACACGACAACGGCCCCACCCCAGGGTCAGGAGAGCCGCGGCAGACAAAATCTCCCGGCTTTAAGGGTGCACGGAGACCGCCGCGTCTCCCGCTAGGAGCGGCGCTAAATTTTCCAACTTTCGGCCGATCCAAGAGCACCTTCCCCCCACCCGCGCCGGCCCGACATTATTCCCCACGTGACCTACCCCCTCCAGTTGTCCGCCATCTCGATGAAATATCGCGCGCCTTATGCTCGTTCTCGCACGAGCGATAAAAATGGAGGAGCCTTCTACTTTCTCTTCCCTTCCTATTTCCACGTCCGGTAGAATTTTTTCCTCCTGAAACGAGTCACACGGCACCCACTGAGCCACCCTCTGAATTTTTATCTGTTGAGGATAAAAAATATAGCGGATGTGTACGTGTCGGTGCTGAGGCCGAAGTTTTTTCAATGCCGTTCATCAAGTCAATGTCGTTGTGGGGATATATTTCGGGGTGCATCGAGCCGAATTTGACGATGAATATTACTATGCGAGGGTAGAAAGATAATCTAACTTGATTAATCAGTGGTCGTTATATATTTATTTGGATTGGAACCTGGATCATTGGAAATAAAAATCGTCGTAAGCCAGTAAAAAAAGTTGGAATTTTGCGGACCACTTTTTCCTCTCACTATATTTGAGTTATTTTGTTTTATTCGGCTCGTCAGGAACTCATAAGTAACTTCCCGATAGTTTCGAATGTGAGAGTAGAACTTTCGAGAAATTTCAAAAGGGGTGAGGGTATTTTTCTCCGATCTTTATGGGATCTTGACCAAATAAACGTCCATCGATCGCGATAGGCCTTCTTCTTCGAATTCGCTCCCATCCTAATGAGACCTTTTTCTGATGAATCCTTTCAAATGGGGCCTAAGGTGCCTTCGGTCGCATGACGCACTTGCCCGGGAGCGTAAACGACAAGTTCGACATTAAGGGGTGGGGGCATTTCACTCCCGTCCCAATGGGATCTTGACCAAGTCAATCCCTATCGATTCCACTAAAAATTATCGGGAGAGCTTCTACTCGTCATGGAACGTCGACATTACTTGCAATCGGAAAACTAAAAATCGAAGAATAGAATCTAAATAAAACCAGAAATGAATAACCAAATATCACTTCAGAAGCGATATATAGGCACGAGCGAATTAAATAAATTTTACATACATCCCAAGATGTTCAACTTCAAATGGAGACTGAAGAATCTATTTCAAAACCTTTGAAATCTTAAAATAGACAACGCTTTTCTGGCCATGTCCTTCGACCTTCCCCCGCTGCCTCCAAAGTCCCCAAAATAGCCCCCGAAATTTCCAAATTTGTATTCACCAGATGTTGCTCCAACATCTCGACAAATAGATAACCAAGAGATGGCAGACAATACGTTATGAGGTCATTACAGATTGTCTGTACATGCCCCCACAAATCGATTACCCCTGACCATTCATAATAGTTACAATACCCCAAGATCAAACCCAATTACTCCATCGAAATAACTCTCTACCTTTGTTTACTTGCAGTGCCGACGGCAATTACGAGGTGACGATAATGACCAAGGCGATTCTGCATCACTCTGGCAAAGTGAAATGGAAGCCGCCGGCAATATACAAGTCCTTCTGCGAGATTAATGTCGAGTATTTTCCATTCGACGTGCAAACATGCTTCATGAAGTTCGGCTCGTGGACATACGATGGTTATACGGTACGTACAAATCATCCAAATGTTTGTTTACACAAGCTGAAGAGCAAATAGACAAAGTGATCAATCAATGCGGCCCCATTTGTCGCACGTTAGAAAAAAAAAATCAGCCAAACTCACATCTCCAGAACTCTAGAAATACATGAAGAATATCTGGTGGATGCGCTCAGAACCTATACATTTTTTCCACCTCAGTCGAGATTATAAAACTCCAGCAGGCATCAATTGTTGACATAACCTCACATTGAAAATTTCATTTGCCGAGTGCATTGCACAGAGTTTCATCAAACAAACGGCCGGTGAAAAATTGTTTTCTCAAGGATCATCAGTGAAGTGCATCATTCCGGTATTCCCAAACGTCAGCTCTTTTCTATTCTTAACCCAAAACGAACAATCGCCACTCACGATGAGAGACGTATCAATTCCTTCTTCTTGTTTTCCACCAGTTTTTTCTCTCTCCCCTCTTGTCCCTCTTTTTGCTCATCTCGCGGTTCTCAGAATAGCATGAGAGAACGCGTGGCACGTGGACTGTGCGGCTCAAGCGCGAGAGAGAGAGAGGGAGACGTATGCACTTGTGTTGGTCTAAAGAAGCTGAGAAAATATTGTCAATACAATGCACATGATTCATCGGCTGCATCCTGCCTACTGCCTTCAACTCTCTTCACCTTCTTCTTGGTTTTCTTTTTTACTTCTTTCACTTCTTTACCTAGTTTTCTTTTTCATGTTCTTCTGTCTCTAAGAGCCCCTTTGCGAGGGCGGATTTGCTCTTGGCAGACAAATCCGGCTGTCCGAGAGTTTTATACGGGTGCACCCCGGCGAGGATAAATCCTTGGAAGCACCTTTCTACTGCTTCTTCCTCCTCTCGCTTCATCCTTCGGCTCATACGATGCTCAAACATGTTTATAAAAAGAAGAGAGAGATGAGTAAAAACACATAACAATGCATGCGCTCAGCTTCTTATTTTCGTGGAGATTTAACTCGTTTCTTGGCTTTGTTTGATAAATTCATTTCTGGTTGACGGGCAAACAGCGAAATAGCTCATGTTGACTCTTCACTGAATGTCCAATCTTCCTTGGATTCGGAGAGTACATTTTTTACTTTGACCAAATTAGGTTTTCACTGGAAGTTTACATTTAAACAGGGAAATCGCTTTTATTGACTCTTCCCTGAATGTTTAAGCTTACTTAGAGTGAGTTTGTTATCTGGAGACGATTGAGGCATAGCGTAATTTATGCTAGGTAATCCAGAGTTTATGGAACTCGGAATGTGTTGTGACGCTTGTGTATCAAGTTGGTTGACGTGATTTCAGTTCTTCTGTATTAGATGGTACAAAAAATACAGTTGGTAGGGGTTAATTCGCAGAAGCAATTTCCCGCTTCGGCTTATTCTTCTAGTTTTATCCTTCAGCTTCTTCAGCACGCAACAATGCATGTGTTGATTTTCGTTAAGAGGCAACTCCTTTCTTGACTTTGCTCGAGAAATCCATTCTTGGTTGACAAGTAAACAAGGACATAACTCATGTTGACTCTTCGCTGAGTGTCCAATCTAACTTGGCTATGTCGGAATTATGGCGGTCAATCCAATGGTGGAGAATGTAAAACTTGGTTGGAATGTTTCTGTCGCAGAGAGGCCACATTTTTTACTCTCATCAACTTCTATATTGCATTAAAGTTTACAGTTAAACAGGAAAATCGTGCATATTGACTCTTCATTGAATGTTCAATCTTACTTAGAGTTTGGTGTCTGGAGAGGATTGGAGAACAGCGGAGTTTATGCTGGCTAATCCAGAGTTTGAGGCATTACGATTCTGTTATGACGTTTGCATCCAGCAGTTCATTGCCGTGATTCCACGTTTTCTATTTTGGATAATTTCTATATTTGACGGTACACGATACTCTTGAAACAGCTCATGTTTACTGTTCACTGAATGCTCAATCTTGCTTGAAGCGAGCTGGTTATCTGGCGAGGATTGAGGAATGTCCCAGTTTATTATGGTCAAAGTTCGAGAAACTACGACTTTGTTATGCATCTATTGAGCAGTTGATTGACACAATTCCATATTATCTGCATGTTCACCATCCTGGATTAAGATTCGCATTGCTTCAATAAATCCACGTAATACGTACAAAAGAATATCTCAAACAATTTTCCATTGAAAACAAGTCTCTACACTGAGAGAAAAACGTACTTTTGGCTGTAACATTATTTCTTGTTTCAAGAATATTTTTTACTATCGCATAATTCTTGAGCCAATCTTTTTCTTTCGTTCCTTAAGTATTTTTCATCGTCGAAAGAAGGAAAGTTAAAGGGACAAGAGAAAAAGATTGGCTCAAGAATTATGTGATAGTAAAAACAATTCATGAACCAAGAATTAATTTTTCTGCCAAAAGTACATTTTTCTCTCAGTGTACGCGCATCACTAGAATTACTCCAGTGCATCTCAAAGTCTCCATTGATCCGGACATAAAAATTGAATGAAGGTATATTAAACTACAACAGTCCAATAAGACCAGGAGAACACCAAGGGAAAGACTCTTTTGTTCCTCACTCTTTTAAATTTCACTTCACTTTGTGTTCGTTCATCCTGCAAAAAAATTCCCAACGACACACGGTAACTCCTGACAGCATCAGGATGAATAGCAGCATTATGCATTCCTAGACCATGAACATCGTATAAGTTATCAGGGAAAATGAAAATGATGTTGAGCATGAAATGATTATCTCACGGATGATAACTCCAATTGTCGGCTGTTTGAGTCTCTCATGGAGGGGGAGGAAAAAGTGAAAAACTGGATGAAGTATTTCTCAAGCTTAAGACAAAGGCATCTTGTGAATACAATCTAGAAAGTTTCGAAGGGTCGAATATTCATGGAGACCCTGTCGCCGTTGCTCGCCGGGTTAAACTCAAAGAGGAGTTTGACTCCAAAAACCAGAGGGCAGGTGAGGTTAGTGTGTTATGCCACTCGTCCAACGTATATATTCCTATCCTTTGTCCTCATTCCGCCACTCCACCCTCCACCGCGAATGCATAATTGAACTCTCGATTTTCCTACATATTTCATCGCTTCGGAAAACCTCCCCATCCAGGATGGCGGAGAAGGGAGAGAGAGAGGATCATTGCGGGTGAACGATGAAGAGGGCATCAATTGCGCATTACCCTCTCAAGTTTCCCGGACTTTTATTGGATTTTACGTCAACATCATTTTCAATTTTGTATGGTATATTTTTCCTGAGCATACTTTACAACCAATTGTTTCATCCCTCTCACTCCTCTATCGACGACGATCAAACGATCTCTATGAATTATGCCATGAAAGAGGAGTACAGAATAGGTTAGGCTAAGTTGACGCTCGGGGAATGTTGTCAAGAGGTATTCCGCACACTTTATCGGGAACTTTTTTTGTCTTTCATCTTGTTTTTTTTATCACATGGCTGCTTTTTCCTTCTCACTTGTGTTGAAGCTTGAGGCCGGCGACAGGCGTTTCGAAGGGAATAAAAGACCCGGGTGATAAGCTGGAGGAACGAGGCCGACGCGGCCCGATGAACGATGACTCCGATCGTTGGATGAACGTCTGACTTATCGGACCGCAAACTTTTTTTTTCCCTCCACCACTCAGCCGCACACTTAACCATTGGGTGCATCGACTTATCGATCCTTCAACGGCTTGTCCTGGTGCCTTAGCAAATCGCTTTTTCTCCGTACTCTCAATATGATCTTTTCTTCAAACACATTTCTATCTTCATCTTGGAGGTATGAATCAGAACTGAAGTTCAAGATGAAGAATTCGCCCCAAAACATCAACACCTCATGTTGAGATTTCCTAATCAAGCTTCTTTATTCCAATGAAGAATGTACCTTCATCTGCATAGTATAAATCAGAACCAACATTCAAGATGTGTTCACCCCAAAAACTCAACACATCATTTTAGATTTTCTAATGATGCTTGTTTATTCTGATGATGAATCTGTCTTATAGTATAAATCAGAACCGAAGTTCACGATGTGTTCACCCGAAAAACTCAACACATCATTTAAGATTTTCTAATGAAGCCTGTTTACTTTGATGATGAATCTATCTTCATCTGCATAGTATAAATCAGAACCAAAATTCAAGATGTTTTCATCGCAAAAACTCAACAAGCATTTAACATTTCCCAATGAAGCTTGTTCATTTTGGTGATGAATCTATCTTCATCTGCATAGTATAAACCAAAACCAAAGTTCAAGATGTGTTCATCCTAAAAACTCAACATCTGATTTTAAGAACTTCTGATGAAGCTTGTTTATTCCGATGATATATCTAGCAATTTTATGATTACAGGTTGATCTACGGCATCTTGAACAGGGTGAAGACTCAAACGCAATTGACCTCGGTATTGATTTGACCGACTACTACATCTCCGTAGAGTGGGACATATTAAAAGTGCCTGCCATGAGAAACGAAAAGTTTTACAGTTGCTGCGAGGAGCCCTATCCCGACATCATATTCTACCTAACATTAAGACGTAAAACCCTGTTCTACACGGTTAACCTCATAATTCCATGCGTTGGTATATCATTTCTGTCGGTACTTGTGTTTTATCTACCAAGTGACAGTGGTGAGAAAGTATCACTGTCAATATCAATTCTACTGTCATTAACCGTGTTCTTTCTACTTCTCGTTGAGATAATACCGCCCACATCGCTAACAGTACCGCTTCTTGGCAAGTACCTGTTATTCACAATGGTCCTAGTGACACTGTCAGTGGTTGTTACAATAGCGGTATTGAATGTTAACTTTCGTTCGCCGGTTACCCATCGTATGGCCAAGTGGGTGCGAGTTGTGTTCATTGAGATACTGCCAAAGTATCTGTTTATCGAGAGACCGAGTAAGGATGACAATGGGGATGGTACCAATGGTGATGATTATGATCCCGATGATGCCGATGACAAACCGCCCGAAGTCATACTCACCGATGTATTTCATGTACCACAAGAGACTGACAAGTTTGATCCGTATGACAAGAGATACAGTGACAATTATGAGGTAGCTGATCTACCTGGGTTGCCAGCAATACCACCAGTACCAGTGCCATCAGTACCTATGATACAGAAATTGGTGCGTGGTAGGTATGACACTGAAGCTGGTCCTGTTTGTCCTGTTACACCGTGCTTCGATGAATCGCGATCAGGTATACATCTGCCAGGTGCTGATGATGATATTTTTGCACCAACTAGTCCGGGTTATGTACACGAGGATGTGAGTCCAACATTTGAAAGACCACTGGCGAGAGAGATCGAGAAGACGATCGAGGACGCCAGATTCATAGCTCAACATGCCAAGAACAAGGACAAGTTCGAGGGCGTAAGTAGTTATTTTTTTACTTGTTGATTTACTACTTGTGGTTCATCTCTCTTTCCGGGTTTAACAGTTTTATTTTGAAGCTAGACAATTTCAAGTTAAAATGAGACTTTTTATAGACAATTTCAGATTTTGCAAGATCTCATTTTGGGGTGTTTGAGAGCTCACGAAGATGGCAGGTTTTGAATTGAGACTTTTTTTAGATGAAGCTGTCTATTTGGCAACTCATTTTTTGTAAGAAGTAAATCCAGAAGAATTATAAATAAATATAAAAAAAAAGTAGAGAAAATTCGGAACGTTTTCAAAGTGCGGTTTTGTGAAATATTGAGAAATTAATGAGTAGGAGGTAAAATAAAAAATGGGTAATTACCATGGCAAATGGCGTTCAACCAACATCAACATGGAGGAGGGCGCCTGAAATGCGAAATCTTGCAATCCTAATCATCTGTCACTTCACGCGGTCCGTATTCTCAATTATTCCTCCCAAGTATTTTCCATTTTTTATTTGATTCTATACTCATTTTTCAATACTTTTCAGAAACGCTCTTTCAAAAAATCCCCAATTTTCTCTAGTTTTTTTTCTTTTATATATTTATAATCCTTAGGGATTTATTCATTAGAAAAAATAAGCTTCCCTATACCCGCCTGTGTAAATAAAAAATTCAGAACAAAACCAATCTTGATAACATTCGGCTGGGGACACCTAGGCCTCAAGTTGTAAAATAGTATATTTGTCACCTGGGCAGAAAAAGTAGACAAGTCGCCCTCACGTGCAAAATTACGATCCGAGCCGAAGGCGAGGGTTGTAAATACGTGGAGAATGCTCACTTTCAGTCCATGTGGGCAGAAAAGATCTATTTTCGATATTACGAGAAGTCAATGCAGGTTGAGATAAAATTTCTCTGCAACATTGACAATTAGGGCTATCATCAGTGTTGATTTGTGTTTGTAAACAGCTGAAAGCAATTGGATCGATAAAATTATCCCCTCCAGTTCTGTCAGTTAGAATCGCCTGCGCTCGTGGTCATTAATGAGGTAAAAGCCGTGTTAGTGGGCGGTATATACTCAGCGGGACAGCGATCTCGTGCTCGCGATCTCGTGCTCGTCTAGTCTTCGTTGGGGTCACTGGAGGTTTGAGTCTCTGAGAAGGACTTCCAAATAGACACATCCATCTCTTCAGATTAAAACCGCAGGCTCACTTTTAAAGGATAAAGAAGCATTCATTCATAAAAAAAAAACTCCCGGAAATACCTACAGTTCATTCAAATGTGAAAACGTTGACTGGATATAAATTTCATTTTTTATACCGCAGTAAATTAATAATAAATCTTCGTCAAGTCTTCGGCAGTATTTTCAATATTCCTTCTGTGATAGATATTATTGATCGAGTTTTCGATATTCAATCTGTTCTTCTGTATCGTCGATATCGCCAGTATAATTTTTTTTTTGTTTTCTACTTTATCTCCAGCGCTCTCTTTTCTTTGTCTTTTATTCGCGAATTCGTTCGCATTTTCGCTCCACTGCTTTCAATTGGCTTTCAGCCGGGGGATCCAATGCATTCATTGCCGTCTGGTAAAGTTTACGGTTCGCTAACGATTCTACCGGATGAAATTTTCTCGTCCATTTTTCCCCCTACCATTTCCATTTTTCTTTTTCTTTTATTTTATTTTTTCGTAATTCCAACCCTTTTCTACTTTTGGCAATAGAGATGAGTACGGAAGTGCAGATAGAAGAGAATATAATTGAAATAAATGGTTGAAATGAATAACAGTAGAGAGAGTAATGTGGAAATAAAGTAATATAATTCTCCCGGATATCCTTCAAGAATGGAAACGAGAGGGGACAAGAAGTAAGAAAGAGAGGAGGAAAAAAAAATACACAATGAATAAAGAATTTTTCATAGAAATCCTTGGATACGGTTGAAATAAGTGGAATTTACGGGAAGAAATTGCTGGTGGAGCCCCACGGGAGGATACCCCAAGACTCGGAGACGAACCAGCCCGAGCTGAAGTAGAAAGAGAAAATCTCGCGGAAATACTTTTTCGATTCACCCCGGAAGCAGTCGTAGCGCAAATACAGGGGGAGACAGACTCGTGGAAGCGTTACGTATGCCTCTAGGGGTCGCCCAAATAGTGGAGGAGAAGGTAAAGACAGAAGTGGAACAGATAGTGGAATGAGATTTCGTATGGGCTCGGATGGGTGGGGGGGTGGGCAAGGATAGGGTAATGTAGAATACAGACGAATAAATTACATCGGCAAAGTATCTACGAGGAACGCACTGCGGCAGGCCCCGGCAATTCGCTTGCCAAGTGTTACTCTGCAGGAAAGGGGTAGGAGGATGATGGGAATGGTGCTGGAGCATGTTATGTGGATAGTCTGAATTTGCATCTTTGCTCAAGTTGGAGAAAGTCCTTGTTGGACCGAACTCGTAAGGCTATTGGATTAAGGGTTTGGGAGACAAACAGCACACGTGCTTTGCAACTCAACTGATTATTTCCGGGGATGGGGTATCTATAATTAAACGATATACCACACAATTTTGGGGGTTGAGCAGGGTTTATTCTCCATTCGTATTTCTTTTTGATACGTATTGCTTTGAGGGGAGGCTTGCTACCAGAAGAAAAAAACTCAAATTTTTCCAATTTTTTGTAGTAATATTTCGAGAGCTTTAAAATGATCTCTTATACAAAACTTGGCACCATTATTTATCTGCAGGCAAGCTTGAGGGATATATCCAATTAATTTTAAAGCTCGAGGGGCACTCGTTGGAATCATTTTCCCCAATTAGATTCCGACCAAATCTCATTGGAAAAAATAATGAACAAAAATTTTCAAACTATTTGAAACACATATCAAAGTGGGAAGTTGATGAGGTTGCTGTGCGAGCAGTCTAAATATGAAGAAATATTCCATTCGTAGTTCTTTTTGATTCGTATTGCTTCAAAAAAAAATATTTGAAAGTGTCAGCGTTCTTCAGCGCTGCCCTCAACAATCATCCCAAGACATTAGCCGAAGAGACCTGCGAGCGCTTGAACCTCAGGTTCTAATTCTGCATGCACTTCGATAACATCAGCTTCGGGTTCCCTTGATTGCCCTCGAGGTAATGAGGAATCAGCATGAAACCATCGCACTCGAACAACCACTGAACGAAGATCGTTGAAACTGATTCGAAGCGTCAAGGGCAGAATTTCGAGGTACTGCAAGTGTTATGTTAAATTTCAGGTGAAGGTAATACAATGGGGGGGTGAGAGCACTTCAACCGGTGTCTGTCATCTCAAACCATCTTGACACACTGGATAAGGAGGGTTAGATCGTTGAATGTTTTAGCTACCGTGAGTCGCGCTTTTGTCTAGTTCGTTAGCAACTTAAATCATACAATGTTGTTATATCGCATGTTGACGGTCTATTCAACTTTCTGGATAATGAGGAAGAAGGGTGTTGGGTAACAAAGCAGAAAGAGGAATAGCTGCCCAAATTTGTTTAGCCTTTTGACAATTGCAGAGAGCAAAAGATGCTGAATTTTAGCCTCTCATTGTAATTTAATCAAATTTTTGCGTTGCCTTTTGTGATTTTTTTTTTCTAAAAAATACTAGTAACCCCAAAACTTACATAAATTAAAAAAAAAAAAGTTTTTTAATTTAAAAAAATTAAAATTAAAAAATAAATAAAAATTTAAAAAATATTTTATTACAAATATTTCGTTTTCTAAGAAAAATTTCTCACTTGTGTGAAAATACTATTGTACTAATGGTCAATCTAATTTTCTTGGATAGATTTTTTAACATTCACTTTTTACCGGAAAATTTGAACAAAAATAAAAAAAAAAATCCTCTGTAGATCTTTACATTTCAGATGATTTCAAATCATTTGCCGTTAATTTTCGGGAAAATTTTCCTTTTAACTTCCCATTTCCTTTCTAAAATTACATTTTTTTAATTTTCTCCTGATTTAAGTCTTAAATTGCAGATCCTCTAAAAAAAAAAAAACTCTCAAAGTTGTAATTATCTTTTTCTCTGCGAAGAACTGTTTATCCGTAAAAACGTAGGGAGAGAGATGAATCCACTTGTCGTCAGCAATTCTGAAATATTCAATTTCAACGATTTCCACCATAATTTTTACCATAATTGTCTTTCCCATCTGCTTTCAGGTCGTGGAAGACTGGAAATACGTAGCAATGGTTCTCGACAGAATATTCCTCTGGCTATTTACAGTCGCCTGTATTGCCGGTACTGTACTCATTATTCTACAAGCACCGAGCTTGTACGACGAGACAAAACCAATAGACGTTGTGCACAGTAAAATTGCCCAGAGAAGAATGATGCTGATGAACATGGGCCCAGAGGAGGAGGACTAGTTGACGTTAATTCGCGGCATGAGTACCGCGTTTACTGATCCAATAGTTCGTGTCACGTTCACGGTAAATAATGACAAAATGGCGACTATTATTTTTACTGGGTGGGCCCCAGTATCTATATCGCTGTTATAACGCATGACTTGACGTCAGCAGTTTTCCATCGTCGATCGTTGAAACAATCTGGTGGTGCTCAATTGTCCCTGGCCTGCTGTGGACTTTGGTGCGGTAGATAAAAAAAAATATTAAAAAAAAAAACACTTTTTACTGTCGTTTAATGGCGCTTGGCAGGTACGGCACGTTCGCGTGGGAATCACGAACGATTAATAAGATTAATGACGAAACATTGAGGAAGATAACTACTGAACAATCGAGTCCGCTTCTGCCGTCCAAGTCTTGTTAATTTTTTTTTCTATCAATTGAGAGCGCAAATGAGGGGACTTGGGATGGCAGGCGAACATGGCTGTCTAATCGGGGGGGTTTTAAAGAAAGTGCCAAATATCCAAAAATAAAAAATAAAAAAAAAACTAACGTATTTTTGTAAAATCAGGTTTCATACGTAAGGGGCTATAGAGCCAATCGCGGCGTTACCGATGTCGGGGGAGACTTTTGCCGAACTGCCGATTTTATAATTGAAGAAATGAAACGTTATTTAAACAATGAAAAAAAAAAATTATGTAATACAATTGATTATTAATAATTAAAGGAAACGAAAAATGTCGAGGGTATACCTTGGGAGAGGAGTAAAAACACATACACAATTTCACGAGCATTTAGTAAACACACGCACAAAATGAGGTTATGTAGTTGAGTATGGATGCCTCATTACTCTTTTTCCATAATGAAACTGAAATGACGACGGGTGAATAAACGCGGGGATGAGGATGAGGGGAGGGACACATTGTAACAAAAATAGAAAATACATCGCTTGTAAACAACTGCCAATTTCAGAATGGCCTCTGTTCCAAGGGTAGAAGAGGCGTGAGAATGCACTGAGAGGAGAAAGTTTTTTTTTTTTTTTTTTTTTTTTTTTTTTTTTTCTTTTTTTTTTTTTTTTAATTTTTTTTTTTTTTTTTTTCTTTTTTTTTGACGACTAGATACTGTTGCATAATATATGTATTTTAATTAATAATAATTAATAATTTCAAGTAATTCGACAGATTAAAAAGTTACAATTCGATATTTCAAAAAATAGGTAAGAGCAGCCAATTTGAACATTTATTCCTTATTTTTGCGATATGAACTCCGTAGGAAAAACAGGAAATCTAATATTTGTAAATTTTGTTATACAGAATTACATAAAATAAAATTGACCTGATAAGTAATGTCTAATGGCCCTGGGAAGATGTATTTTTATTATGAGAAAAAGAGAACATTCGTCAAGAGGTTTCGTATTTGTCCGGAAAAAAGGAGGCCAATTTGTTCCTGACAAACAACAGATTTAACAAAAAAAAATCCAGTTGAATCCATTCATCTAATTCTTCACTGAAGCAATTACCCTCATTTGACGTGCACAAATTGAACAAAAAAAATTACGTTTTATTTTTCTCAGAATGAAATATTTTGTTCTTGAAAAAACTATTTTCCTCTCAGTGCGGGCGCAAGAGGGCGAGGATGACAGCGGGTTGGGAGTTGAAGGGAATTGAATAGAAATATATTTCTTTTTTATATCCTCGGATGTCATTGGAGGTGTGTGTGCGACGGCTATTGCAGGAGAGCATGCATGGGATCGAGTCACGCATTCTGAGAGTGAAAAGGGCAAGATTTTTTGGAGCACTGGAGAAATATGTCGATGGGAAAATATCAGCTCCGAGACAACGAAAAAAAAAAATAAAACAAGCAGAGAGAGAGAGAAAAAACCTGTACATAGATTCAATGAATAATAAAGGGATAGAGAAGGGGTGGGGCGATGAAAAATAGATAAAGTTGTTGAGAGAAATGAGGAGTGATTGACGAAGGGATTGAAATAAACTTCCCGCAGCATTTCAAAGCGCGATATCGACAGACTTGTGAGTAATACCTGGACCTTGATATCTCGCTGTGATACTCGATACTTAATTTTTTTTTTTGAGCATTGAACTCGATACAACGGAATTTGGTGAGTTACAGGTGCTGTGGGGGGGGGGGGGGGGGGGGGGAGAGTGGTGTGAGGGGGGAAAGGTATCGAGAGGTTGTCTGGAATTTTGTCCAATTTATTATATAAAAACGATGAAAAATAAAAAAGAAAAGGGGAAAATGAAAAATACGGCGCTTCCAACCCCATCCCCCTCGCTATGCGTTTATAATAATCAATTTATTTGCTCATTTAAAGATAATGATAATGTTATATGAATATTATATATATGGATATATACTAAATATGGGAGTGATTTCACCAATTACTGGGTTATTTTTTTCATTTAATCACCGTCAGATTGATACACCAAAATTTATTCATTTTTGTACAATTTTCATACATCACTCGAACATGCAATTTACAATCCTTTAATGTCTAACATATTTTAACGTGTTTAAAAAACAATAATCACTGGTGGCAGTCAAAAATTGCCCAGCCATTCAGTAAAATCACCCTCATATTACACTATATATACTAGGTATTAATAAAAAAAAAAAAACTTTATTAAAAAATACCGGAAGATACGATGGAAATTGAGTGGAAAAACGAAACTGAAATTTTGTGTACATGAGAACGGTTTAAAAAAAAAAACTAAACAATAATTGATTGTTGAATTATGAGAGGACATTGGGCCGTTTTTTCGTAATATATCACGCTTAGCGAAATCTCGGTGGGACGTGTGAATAATAAACCCAACACTTCATTTTGTAAATGTGTAATTACTGACAACTCCACACGAATATTTCCAACAATTGAACCAGCAATTCAATGGAATAAAAAAACAACAATTTTTTTATTTTATTTCCCTAAAAATGTTTGAATTGAAATCTGAACGCGACGACGGCGCGTATAACTGTGTGCGAGTCTTTGTAAATGGAGATATGCCTGATAAAGAGAACGTGACAGCTGAAACTGCAACAATAATAATAATAATAATAAATAGTGGTAAAGAGTGAGGTGAGGAATTTCGTAATAAACGTTTGATACGAGCGCAGAGTGAAAATGTGAAATTATGAGGGAAGGTGTGTTGAGTTGTTGCCGAAATAGAAATGCTACTGAGGCAATTAATCTGTGACATCGCCTTCGCGACAGGATCGATTGATTGACTTTCAAGCCACAACTTCTTCTGTCCACTTTTTTTTTTTTCTACGAATCACGGAGAGAAAATTCTCCTCCTCTATCAGTTGTTCCATGTCTTTTTTTTTTCCTTAGTTTCCGACGACAAGTTTGTCGTCGCGTTTGGCAGATCTGGAACAAGTGTTTGCTGTTTATCCTTTCCAAGTGAATGGGCAATTCAACGTCAATCGATTTACCGAATGAACACGAGACAAGACGGGAGAGTAATTTTTGTTGACAATTTTTTTTTTCAACCATTTCAGGATTTTCAGTTTAACGAGAATGATCGAAGTGTCGATGACAATATCAAATTGTTTCTCTCCACCATCCAGTGCTGATGAGCACGTGTTAATGCACGATTAAATGATAACGTTCGATAAATACTTAGATAATGCAGGTGAAATTAGAGGATTTTTTAATGAAAAAAGTGTAGATAGAGACCTCAAAAAAAAAACGCTCAATAATTGTTAACTGTCAGAAGCTCAAATCCACTATTCACATTTTTATAAAGTAAATTGATTGAGATGATTTATTAGAGGAGTGATTTTTTTTTTCGTTTTATTTTTCAAAGTGAGACATCTCTGATAATCAGTCGCTCTAATAATAATAAGCTTCAACGCATGAGGAATTAATGGGGCAAGTGGATTCAGGATAAATAAATGATTTTTAGAATACGATAGGAGCCATGCACAACTGAAACTCATGGAATTAGAGTTCAAATTCATCGATTAAAGAACAACTACGGCATTAAAATAATTGTAAATAACGTGAGTGCAATCAATCGATCCTGAGTGGAGGCGTAGCTCGAGTGCTTGTGAGATTGGGAGAGAGAATAATTTAAAAAGTTGGGTAAAGATATAGAACAAAAAAAATACAAGAAACTATCGCATGTCTTCCTGGGAGTAGCCTACGTCGTAAGACTATTGCTCGCGTCTCGAACTTTCATGGGCGAGTCGAAACATGAGCGAATACGCGGCGGTACGTCGAGGAAGCGGGATAAGATGTAACAACTGCTGCTCTTGGAGGTTTTTTTCTTCAGTCGTGTAACTCTCCTTTCCTGTACCGTAACTGGCCTTCAGCCGACAGAAAATACTTTAAAAAAATTTTGAAAACGTCCACTTTTAATCCACTTTTTAAAAAATTGTGTAACTTTTTTTTGAACCCCCACGAATTCTCCCTAGTTTAACATTCTTATTATTAAACATTAAATTAATAATTCCCAGTAAAAAGGGATTTTTTTCCTTTCAAAACTGAACTTCGTAAATTAAGTAAAACTATATTAACTCAATTTTCCTAAATCAGTCGTTTTTTATGAATTTTAAAAAATTTTATCCCGCATGAATTTGAGTATTTTGATGTTTTTTTTTGTATTTTTCATTTTATTATTATTAAAAAATTATATAGCTACAATTATCCATTAAAAAAATTGTAAAGAATTGTAAAAAAAGTGTATCAGATTTTTTATAGGAGGTATAAAAAACCGGATATAGACGTTTTATAGTATAAACATAAAAAAATGGAATTAACGGATTAGGGGTTTAAAAAATCGTTACAATAGATTTTCTAAAAGGAAATTAAAAGTTGATTTCATCCTTTAGTACTCCTTTGTCCTTACGCACGAGTCAAAAGTATGAGAAATAAAAGGTATCCACTGTATTTTCACTTCAACGAGTCCCTTCACAACTCAATGAATACTCTAGTTATCATCTGTGAATACTAGGTCATCTGTGAAACTCACTTTTATCAATTAGCAACGATTTCATTCAATACTTTTCCATAAATCAACTACTGAAATGCAGCAAGAACCAGTGCAATTTAATATTCATTATATCCATTTCGGAGTACTCCCTATTTCGCTAAATGTACCCATCAATTCTTAATTGTGAAATAGTTACATGATTGGCGTCGACTAAAATATAGGTCACATACGACAGTCTTCGTTCTGCCGGGGAATTACATTGTCTCCTCTCTGTTTTCCGCTAAAACAATTACAGCCCATCTAAAATACGTGCGCAGTATCATTAATGGGTGAGAGTACAGCATGATGTTCATTTCAATTGATAATTCCGTTGTTTCGAGCTTACACCAGATGATACCGATCGTTAAATCGAATTCAAATGGCCGAGAACAATTTATTGACGCTCAAAGTCTTCATGATTACTGGCATCATTTCACTTCAATCAACAATGTCAACAATGTCTGACGGCAGCGTGAAGACGGGTGATGGAGAATTTGCTTATTCATATTTTGTTTAAAGATATTTCAAGTTATCTTCAGGGAGGATTACATGAAAAACAGTATGATCGCATGGAGAAAAATAAATGCGGCAATTTAGCAAATCAGAAAATGATTTACAGAAAAGCTATTCTCAGAGTAATCTGAATTTTTTTATTTTAATGGTTTTTTTACGAATCATTTTATCATTTTTTTCCTTGAGTCTAGACGAGACTATTCTAAACGTCTATTTTTTAAAAATTCCATTCTCGACGAAAAATTATAAATTGGCGGGGAAAAAATTATTATAAAAAACAAGAGACTCAGGAGTGCCGGCTCAAATGCTTAAGTTTTTTGAAGAAATATATATTTTTTCAATTTTGAAATTTCATTAACGTAGAATTTTATCCCCGATCTACAGAGATTTTAGAATAATTTTATTTCGAGCTCAGAAGTTTTTACGGATTTATTTGATTTCATATGCTTCATCAATTCATTTTCTGAAATTGAGATTTTTCTGTGTCTTCTTAATTTCACCCGCATACAGCTTACGAATTATCAACTCTATAATCTAGAAAAAAAAAATCCCCAGCCGTCTTTTTTCTCTTTGCGCCCATTAATAAAAAAATAAGCACGAATATTCCGTATTAATTGACCAAGAGCAACTGAACACCCGAATCGTGGGAAAACAATCAACAAGTTCACATGAAACTGATAGTACTTTCATGACAATCAGATCGCCATTGCTCCAAGCCGTCATCAAAACGGCTACCCTATTAGATAAACTTGAAGAGTAAAAAAACAAACTAAACAAATAGAAATTGTGAATAAATTGAACAATCACTCGAAGGACAAGAAGAACAATGACAAGTGATATTCCCCCCAAGTCACTCGATCCCGTTGTCTTCCTCGACGGGAGCCAAATGCGAATAAATATGTACTATAGATAAATTAAATTAAAGTAAGAAGCTGTTACAATTACGACTGCAACCCAGTGATTTAGAACGAAAGGAAATAGTCATTTGAAGGTACGAAGTGTCATTTTTTGTACACCTCATTTTCTACAGCCATAGTCACCTTCAAATTCCCCCATTTCGTTGGTTCATCCATTCTGAATATATTCCATCGCGAGCTGCAGCTGACCATCAACAAAATATTGAAAATATTCAATGTACTAAATACGATAAACCGAATGATTGTAACTAGATGTGAAGATATGAAGTGTCACAATTTTTGTTATAATTCTGTAAAATCTAGATATACGAACTGCAAAGAAGTGGAATTAATTAGTTAATTAACATAGAATAAACTAGACAACTGGAGAAACGGTATCGAATCTATAACTTAAATGTTTACAATATAAAACTACGGGTAATTAAGGACAAAATTCTAGAATCTTTTCTAACTAAATAGCCAATCAGAAAATGCTGATTGCCAATCCTAGTATTAATGATCTACCAAAAAGCTGAGAAACGAATGGTAAAAAGTGGTTATCAACGTTTGATAAAGCGCTTGTTTTTTTTTTTGGTATATCAAGAGGCAAATCAATTGCATGTAACTAATTATATCGAGTGAATGTGTCAACGTGCGAATGAAAGCCCCTCAATTAGTCGTTTGAATGAATTAATTTCGTTGGAATCCGAACGAATCGATAGTTGAAAAAGAAATTAAAAAATTGCATCGTTCTCGATAAATCGAGAGGACGAAATTATTTGAAAAACATTGAACCCAGTGCCTCTCAGAAAATCATTTGAATTCATTCGGATAATCCTCCTCTGCGTCAGCCTTCACGGAATGAATGTTCATTAATCCTCAAAAGTAATTGTAAACCAATCGTACGTCTCATCGAATCGATTCGCCGATCCAGCTGAATATAATGGGCTGTCCGAGCAATTTGTTCATTTAAAAAAATGGTATGTGATATAATTGTACTTTAAATAATCGCAATGAGCTAGTTACTTTGTTCCCCCCGGAATAAAATAAAAAAATTATGTGATTGTGCAACTGTATCCAATAATCGTCTCTCATTTTCCTGGTCTGATCGTCAATTGGTGATCGTTGATTATATTTTTTTATCGTTTGTTTCCTGTTAATTCCTCGAATTGATCTCCGACCAGGAATACGAGGAAGTATCCTTTTGTAAATTAGACTCAGAAGGCACTCCATGCTCGTTATAAATACGCACATACTCATACTGAATATCCCATTAAAGAAATTCCATCTGTTGACTCTTATGTACACATTAAGGGCAGGCTCAACTCAAGAAAAAAATTTTTTCGTTTGAGAAAATAAAAATTTTGTACTACTCCTCGCGTAACCTTTCCTTGGGAAACCGATTTTTTGGTGAAAATCTTCTACGACCCCTGTAAATTAAAAAATCGATCGTTTTAATCGAACGATCGACAAACAAATCCTCAGGGTTTTTTTTAAATAGTTTTTTTCTACACAATCTGAAGTTTTGTAATCCTCCGTAATTGCAAAAAATGCGGATCATGATACGTGCCAATTTATTCGCTTACAATAATTTTATTCATGTCTGAAAACAAATTTTCTGCTCAAATATTGCGGGTTCACTTTAATTGTGAATACTATTTTTTAATGGTCTCCATCCATTCACTCAATCCTTTTGTGAACTTTATTTTGGAGAGCTTCTCTCAGTAATCCAAAATCGCTGATAAATCCGAATCAATGGATTTTTCACGTGCTATTACCATTTATTTCTCACTTTTTTTTGGCAATTCACTCGTTCTAATCGACACTCGACAAAAACTGCTAAAATATTTACGAACCGTCAAAAACTCGAAACAGTATCTCCTCCCATATTTTTTACAATTAAGGAAGGAAATCCGCTGACTATATTTTTAAAAAAACTATTGTTTTAATACGCATATTTATCTGTTGTCGATTTTTTTACAAAAAAAAATATTGAATCTCTAATTTCAAGCACTTATAGACAATTATGAATTTGAGAGTCGATTTCACGCGGCTAATGATATTAATTTTTTTTTCAAAAACCAAAAAATTATTTTTCTTGAGATGAGCCTCCCATTGAGATCGTCAAATCTACGATTATCGCTATTTGTAGAAAAAAAAAAAATTAAAAATAGTAAAATCGTTATTGACAATGTCGAGCCCTCAGGCTATCTCACCCTAAGAGAATAATTTATAAATATTGTAAATAGAGAGAGATATGCGGAGAAAATTTAGTGTCAAATATTTACAATTACTATGTATCTAAAACTTCAGCCACACTTTCTCACGTGCGTCCTACTCTATCTATTACATAGCTCATCCTCCCACTAGGACACGAAATGAATCGAGAAATCGTATTATCCGTTATTACAATTGATTTAAACAAAGCAACGAAATAACAAAAAAAAGGACGTAATAAAACAAAAATGATGTACCGTTCTCTCATTGTCTTTGTATATGGCTCGACTATCAAGTCCGTTCGTCTGCGCCTGCGTCCGTATGTGTCTTTGATAAGAAAATATCTGTACGTGTGAGTGTCCGTTGTCGTGTTCTCAAAAAAAATAAATAAATAAAAAAATAATCCCAAACAAATTGACCGAATATCCAAAAAATTGTTCTCCAAGAGTGACCGAGTGACGTCAGTCAATTTAAATGCCATTCATATTTCACACGATAATCCGACTCGACCATTTGATTTTTCACTTGCCAGGAAAAAAAAAGACTACAATTTAAATTATACATGAATTTCATTGACAGACGTCACTCATAAACACATGCACCGGCAATTCCACTCCCAACGAGAAGACGTATACGCGAAATCCGAAAAAGACGATAAAAAAGAATTAACAGAAAAAAAGTAGATAGAGAAGATTGAAAAAAAAACATGAGTAATAATAATAGTCAAATAATATTAAAGATGAGAAAGGGATGGGAGGACTACTAGACGAGGAGAATTCTAATTGGAGTTAATCGAGAGTATAATAGATCGAGTGAAAATGAGTGAAGAGAGAAAGAGAGAAGTGACAGAACACGGGATGAACAAAAATTTGTGTAAAGTATTAATTACTTAATTAAATGCCATTACTCTAACGGGAATGAAACAGACGAAAAATTAATGAATCTACAACTGTGGAATAAATAACAAGCGACAACAAAAGTAAACAAAAAAAGAAACAATTATGTATGGATAACGAAAAAAAAACAAACTAACCTATTTATAAGCTAACGTCTACATTCTACACGCAACTATCCATCGTATGTAAAACGATTCAAAGGAAAAAAAAAATAAACGAGTGGTTAAAATTATTGTTTAAAAAATAATAACTGTGGTATATTTATTTATCGTCAATTGCCCTGGTTAGGATGGAAAAAATCGAATTAAAGTAGTGGGTAAATATGAGCTAATGAGGAGTACGTAGAAGAAACAAAAAAAATTGCGATAGTATCGGATTTTAATATATTCTACCCCTCTATTTCTCCTCACTTTATATCGGCATTTAAGCGTACAAAAAAAATGGCAAATGTAAACAAAAAACCTTTCTGCATATCGAACGACCTCTCTCAGCCGAACTCTTTGATTTCACATCCAGTGATTTTAGATGAGGTGGGATGCGGATGATCCATAGGAGGAAAGGCCGGCAGACAAAAAGTGAGTGGCGAAATTGTGGACGAAGAGGAATGGGAAAATCTGCCTTGGTTTTTGCAGAATCGAACCATTGTTGTCCCTCTTTAGACCTCCTTTTTCCTTCCCTGACGATTAGAGCGATCCTCCTTTGTTCGAGCTATTTTTTACGTGCGGGGGAGTTTACGGAAATTTTGGGTATAGATCAATGGCGGGAGAGATAAAGCCGTATTATCTATTTGGGGAATGATTTATCGGGAGTTAACGCGAGAGTTGATTTTTATCTTCTGTCTCTGGATAAAATTCAAACGGCAGAACTTTTTAAATATAATTTTTCTCTATTATTTTTATTTTTTTCAACTTTTGTGAGTTAGATGGAGTCTCACCCAAAAAAATAGTATTTTTGTCACTGCTGCTACATTCAGCTCGTGCCGAAAAGTGCCTTTTCGATCACTTGTGATCGAAAAGAACTTTTCAATCACTTGTGA
>JAPYZN010002509.1:0-19252 GCA_030522865.1 Psyttalia lounsburyi
TTTAGTTATATTTCTTTTCAATTTTGAAAAAAGAAGATTTGAAATTCGCGCCCGTTTCCCTTCGACTTCGACTTCCAGAGCCTTCGATTCGACTTTCATGAAATCGATTAGCATTCGAGTTTTCATTCGAGTACCATTCGAGTGCTCATTCGAGACTCTCGATACCTCTCTCTTATTATATAGGATAATAATAAAAAATTGGAGGATTTTTAGAAGCAGACAAAAATTGACATAACGTCAAATAGAAACTCAAAAGATTTAGCTAGAGTTTTTTAATAAATTAAAAATCAACAAATTGAAAAAAAATGACTAAAATATTGGAAGAATTTATAACCCATTCCAATGACTGAACATGTCAGGCAAGGTCTCCTCATCACTGTCAGGTGGAATAAGTTACTTTATACCTCAAGTAAACGCCAATCCTCAATCTCCCCCTCATTAAGGATTAATCTAATGCGGAAAACTTCTTCTAGCGAATGGAAAAGTAATTTTTACAGCTAATGACTACTTAAACTTCCAAGTGAAATTCCAAAGTATTAGTTGGTAGAAATATTTGAAAGTTCTCCCCAGAAATGAAAAGAACTCGATTTATTGCAATCCCGCGGCAGCAATGAATCGATCCCACAGAAGTAATTGATTTTCTATCGGTCTGTACTCCCCCGCAATTGAGGGTGACGTTTTCGGTGGAGGTAACCGGGAAACTGTGGAGGTACTTACAACTGGATCTTAAACTCAACCGAGGGATAGACGTTACGAGACCTACGCCTGGTGAGCTTCACCACTCCGCGACTCGGATATTTAGTGCTTGTTCAACTATTGATATATTTCGACATTTACGACTAGCCAGTAACTTTATGTAATGCATAGTACGACTTGGATTATAAATTCTCAACTCAATACTGCATATGTCGGTACTACCGTAAATGGATATTCAGTGCTTTTCCCCTAATGCTTATTTAATCACTTTGTCTCATTAAAACTATAAATTCTGTAATCCCCAGTTCTCAGATGGATTCTCCAGTATTTAATCAGCTTTAAACTAACTATTTGTATAATTAATGGATGGACTGGTGAAATTTTGTGGCCAATTTATTCCCAGTTTTCATTATTTGTCTTACATTTTAACAATTTTTGCAGACTTTTTGCGATTAAATTTTTTATAAGGCGATTATAGAAAAATTTACATCACCTCTCTGTTGTTACTATGATTATTAAATTATTATTATGGATATTAAGTACTTTCGAATGATTGAAATATTTTTTGTCTACGTATTTCAATTCATTATTTATAATTTCATAAAAAAATCAGCAATTTATATCGGATTGCTCGCAAACTTTCTCACTATTTTTTCAATAATTCCATTAGATTTTACAAATGTCACTTAATTATTTAATGAAAAAAGAAATAAAAATCGAGAAGAGTTGGAAATTTTGGACAATTATTATCTTTTGATTTTGTTTCTTTGTAGTTACACTGCGGCTGGCTTTGCTAATTTTGTCCAGTACAATAGACCATTCAATATATCCATGTTTCTCAATTCAGCATCCGAAGTTCAAATTGTCAAAACTATCAGTGATGCATACGAACCACAACGACAGACCTCCGTTAGTATCCAACTCTACCCCAACCACCGGCTGAAAATATTTCTATGCAACAATTCGCCCCAAATCCCCAGGCAGAATGTTAAACAAGCAGCGGAGCATATTTTATACGAGTATATGACGCCACACGGATCGTACCCATAATCCTTTCTGATCCAGAAAGTAGTGGGAGGTATACGTGCAAGAATGGCGGTGCAGAAGTACAACAAGATAGAGTTTCAGAACTGTTTATTAAGCAGTTCCGCCCAGTAGCCAACAACACTTCAAAGAAAACCGTTGGACGTTGTCGGGCAAAGCGGATTTTGGTCCTTCTGCAGAATCATAAATCTACTGAAACTTTTGAAAATTTTACGACGAGTTTTCGAGGTAAATTTTATCAACGATAATGAGCCAAGTGACGCTGTTGACAGACTTATCTTTCGTTTTCCTCCGCCCCTCCCCCCAGGGATCTTGGTAAAAGTTCTAGAGAATTCTAAGTCCCATTGAGCCACCAATTTTGGTTGATTCTAAGCACTCCCCCCAAACTTCACCGATTATTAATAAATTAATAGAGATTATGAGGAGCGTTTGCTGGATAAAGTTAGTGGACACCTTGGATTATGAAACTTTCAATAATTCATCAATACAATTAGCAAAGTTCGGTGGACTCGAGTACATTCGCTCGTTTGCGGGAGGATTTGTTAACCACTGGTACACGAAGTGGATTTCATTGCTATGGAAAATGCTCAGGGAAATGGACGAACTGTAGGAAGACGAAAAGAGAAAATCAAGCAAGGAGCTTTAACCAATTTTCAGGGATTAACCCTGACAATAGAGATAAGTCTTTCCAGCCAACTTTTCCCTTCATCGCTCTTCGGGTGGAGAGCAACGGGACGGGGTAGGTGGATAAATCATTGTTCTATGTCATGGGACGAAGGAGTAAGAGGAAAGTTCAACAGAGATTTTTCTCCGCTGATCCGAGTCGTGTGTGTTGGCCCGTTCTGCGATCGCGTATACCTTCGTCTCCGTAGATTTTTGAGTGGTTGTCTCAGCGAGAAATTAATAATTTGTTCTAATTTTCTTTGGCGATTGAAATCTGGATTGAATTGATAAAACTGACAATTTGGCACTTTCCTCAGTTTTTGAGGAATAACTCCGAATCTGAGCGAAGTAACTAAATGATTGTAATGACCTTTTTTGGAGATCTCAGTTCGCTCCGCGAAAAATGTTATATCAAAAATTTCGCTATCTGGCTTAGATTCCGACATATGAAGTTAATAATTGATTTTAGTTTTTAGTGAAAATTGACATCTGGAACGAATTGATAAAACAGTAGATTTGACACTTTCCTGAGTTTTTGAGGAATACCTCCGAATCTGAGCGAAATAGCTGAATGATTATAATGACCTTATTTAAAGATCTCAGTTCGCTCCACAAAAAATGTTGTAACCAAAATTTCGCTATCTCTCTTAGATTCTGCGATATGAAGTGAAATGACGAAGAATAACAATTACAATACAGCCTTGGAATTAATTCCATTAAAAATTAAAAGAATGGAATAACTAAATTGTCTGACAATGGTATAATTTTTCCTCCAAATTAGAGATATATCCCGAGTAACTAAAACTTTTTCTCTGCGAACAGGCCATCTGTAGCCACGTCTGGAGGGTGTTTGGTACAAAGGACTGAAAATTTTCGAGAGGATAATTGAAGTGCCGGATTCCAGTTTTCTCAACGACCCAAATTACGAACACAATGGCTGTAGGGCTAGTAAAATGCTGAATCTTGTATCCCAACCGCATGTGTTCTTTTCGCAAAAGCTCGGGGAATTGCAATGGTTAGGGAGTATGTCGTAGTCTACCCTGGCTTCAGGAATATTTCAACACTTTACATCGGGAGGCGTGAGGAGGGTGGGGAAACGAGATTTCCCCAGATGTGCCACGCGTGTTCCACTACAAAATGATTGTTGCGCCCGGCGGTGTGACGGAGGGTAGTCAGAGTTGACGTATAAAAGTGAACGAACGAGGGAACGTGGTGTTCAGGGTGACGAGGGTAATATGAGGGTCGTCTTGGGCGGCACTCATCGAATATTTTTATGGAGTGGAAAGAGGTTAGGTAGATCGTAAATTGTTGCGGTAGTAACATTGTTTCACGCAGATTTAGAGGGGGTGTAAAATTAAAGTTGCCACGTTGGGGTGGAGCTAACAGGTCGCTTATTTTTTGTGGAAGTACACTCATTGATGATGTCTGGGGATGCTCACAATACGCTGAGGTAAAAATTTGAATAAGGGAAAGAAGAAAGAATGACTGGGGCCTTTCAAAGCTCGTAGACGGATAGAAAGATATACTGACACGAACGCGAGAATTCGGCTCAGACGAGAGAATTCTATTGAGATCTGTGGATCGCGTTAAAAAATTAGACTTTTTTTTCTCAACTGTCGTCTTTGGAAATACTTTAACTTAATTGCGAGCTTGAAACTCTTATATTTTTGCATCAAATTTTTAGTTTTGCTTGATTTTTTTTATAACGAGACAGTGACAGTCAATCGGGTCCTAACTACCGAATTTGATTCTCCCCTTGGAGCCTCAACTTTGCATAGTTTGCAGGTGATTATGTGAATTGTTCTAAGGAAATTTATTCGCCACAGAGCCAACGATTCCCACTGAATTCGCATCCTTAAAAGCATTCGCGTTTGTTCTCTACGATTTATCGCATTACCATGAAATTTTATGTATTCAAGAATTCACGGGGGTAAAGCCATCGGAAAAACTTGTGACGCTCGTTATCTCTTTTAAAACTGCTTCTGCTCTAGGAAAACATGTTCACTAAATATTTTAAACGTTGAATAAATTACGCAGAGGAAAATAGATGACTATTTTAAAAATTATTGTACCATCAGCAAAATTTTTGTCATGACTTTCTTATGACATAATTCGCGTGAATTCTCCAGTGTTTTTTTTTAATATTTCCGTCTCTTCGCCCGAAGTTCCGAGAGGGGTCACTAAATAATAGCAATTTCTGCCGATCGGCTACTCCTCTCTCTCTCTCCAGGTACAATTTTACAACGAATCTTTTCTGAATTAAAATTTTGTTTTAAACCGACTCGTGAAATAATTGAATTTAATTCCTCATTAAATAAGTGAGATAATATTAAAAAATTATTGAAAAATGGTTTATAAACTGAATTTAATACTTCTCAATAGATTGCCTAATTTGCAAGTAATTACGTTAATTTTCCTCAGAAAATGTTTTCCCTCAAAGCAAACGATTTCCACTGAATTCAGACACTCAAAAGCACCCAATCGCGTTCCCTATGCTTCATGACATCCCCATGAAATTTTATTTATTCAAGAAATTCACGGGAGTAAAGAATCCTTGAAAAACTTGTGACGTTCGTTATATCTTCCAAGACCGTTTTCTGCTTTAAGAAAAGATGTTTACTAACGGTCTTGAACGTTGAAGAAATAACGGAGAGCAAAGAATGAAGCAGAGGAACATATAAATAGCTCGAAAACATGGTAATATCAAATGTACCAGTCAGCTTCTCTCCGATCCGCTCACCAAAGAATTCGGGTAGCAGTGAACAGCATTTGTACATACCTGAAACAGAAAGAAAACAAAAATCTCATGAATGTTTAATGGAAAACGATATCTCGTTCTTCCTCCACTTAAATATTTTAAATAACATAGCCATTCGGAAATGGAGGAAACCCCTTCTGGAATTGCTTGATGGTACTGTATGCGTCCCCGGGGACGATTCGATGAGAGAGATCGTGTGCGAGCTATAGATGAGCTTCGAAAATCTACAGAAGTATTTGAGAGAAAATTCAGACTCAACACCCGGATTGCCTGCCTACGAGAACTTTCGCCTCTGGTAATCGCAAAATGCGACATGGAGAGGCTTGGAAATAGAACGCGGAATACAGAAGGTGTTTGAGTGAAAATTTCTATGTACGGAATTGGGCAGCATTCGCGGAAACAACTGAATAAATTCGCGAAGAAAATGTTAAGTGAAAATTATATCGCAATAATAATTAATTCAAGTCACATAAAATTTGAATTTCGTCAGACAGTTTGTTGAGTAATTTTTTCTCAACATTTAACTTTAAATCTACATAGAAGAAGCTTGGAAACCAATTCACTTTTACTCTCCACAATCTCCCACCGAGAAAAAGCTTTTCGCATTTCTCCTCGACCTTTTAGACTGAAATGCTTCGCAGGTGACTGCTGTCGTCGTTTAGACGAACATTTTTCGTTCCACTCTCTCATCACTTCGAATCGCGGCCCATTCATCTTCAGGGCTATCTCCACGTGCCGCGTCGCAAATGGAGCGATCAATTTTTTAATTCAAAAGAGGCGGAGGAAAAAGCGAATAATCAGATGCGAGCGAGTGTCGTTCATCAAACTGCTTTAATAGTGGTCGATCGTAAAAAGCAGCGAACAGGCGGTTCATTGTCGATGCTGTAAATTCTCCACCTCTTTTTCACTCGATCGCATATAACAGCTGGAGTGCTTGTGCGTTATGCATGTGCCGGTAGGTGGAGCCCTCGTAAAATCTGGCATTTAATCAAGTCGACAGAGCGCTGTCTCCTCATTTTCGAGTCAATGCTAACACTTCGCGTCGTTTGTCTCACTGCTTTCGAGACATTGATCCACTCCATTTGCACGGTTTATTATTGTTATTCGGCACTCTGATGGAGTACATCAAAAATCAATAGATCAGTGGTTTATACGAGCAGTAAAAATGATAAAATGTTGAGAAGATTACGAAAATGGATTTTTAAGGTTTTTATACCGAACGCCATTTGGGTCGGAAAAATCGTAAAATTCCGGATTTCACTGATGACTGAGTAATTGAAAATTTTCAGCTGCACGAGCCCGTGACTTCTGCAATATTTTCAGTTGTCAATAACAGTTTAATTCACCAATTTTTACAGAGTTTTCAGTCAAAACAAGAATTGTAATTGTACTCTTGCGAACACTACCACTAGTAAAAAAATATTAAATTTCCTACAATGAATAAATTCACAAGCAACATAACAATTACACAAATATTCTCAGTACTCGCAATTATTCTCGCAAATTTAAAACTCTATTCTTCAACTTTAATTTTTTTTCCCCCAATTACGCGCCCGAACGCGCAAGAAATAAAACCCAAACTGTTGAATACTTCCATCCTCTATTTGCAATACTCGCTGGAACCCGCTTGACAATGACACGCAATTCATGAGCGAGCAATTACACAGATGCACTTTCGTTGAAAACCATTCATGTAACATAATGTGTAAACATTTCCACAAGTAACCATCCCACCGTAGCCCGAAATTCTCATTTTGAATTTGTTGGGAAGTCCTGACGAGTTTTTGATGCAAGGCCAAATGATAAACCGAAAAATGAGGAAAAATTGATGAGAAATAAATAATAATTACATAGCAATTATCCAAAATCCTCATTATCCTCATTTATTCATACGACTGAAAATTCTCTCCTTCGATTCCAATTTATTTCCACCCCCAATTACACGACAAAATGTGGAACAATGGGAAAAACCGTTGAATAGTTTCGCCCCTATGTAAAAAATCGCCCCAATCTGCCTGCCAATGACCCACAACTAATGAGCGAGTAATTATACAGATACAGTTATATTCACAAACACTCCCCCAACCACATCCTGAAATCCTCTGTTGGAATTTGTCAGAAAATCCTGACGAGCTTTTGATGCGAGGCGAAATGATAAACTGAGAAATGAGGGAATAAAAGGAGAAAAATGACAAATTGATAAATAAGAACATAAATAATAATTACAAAGTAATTACCTAAAATCATCCTTACCCCCATTCACTCGTATGACTTAAAAACTCCCCTTCGATTGCGATTTATTTCCTCCTCCAACTACACGACAAAACGTGGAAGAATGGGAAGAGCTGTCAAATAATTTCGTCCCTAGTCAAAAATGCCCCGAAAACCGCTTGACAATGACTCCAACTCATGAGCAAGTAATTACACACATGCAGTTATATCCCCAAACACTCCTCCGAGCACATGCCGAAATCCTCCTTTGGAATTTGTCGGGCAATCCTGACGAGATTTCGACGAGAGGTAAAACGATAAATCGAAAAGAGAAGAAAAAGTTGATTTAAAAAGCGAGTGAAGAAAATAAAAATCTCCAAATGGAAATTCGCGAGAATATACATTCGACGCTCGATATGACCGCGAGCGAAGAGCCATTCAGCTGCGGATTCGCGTGTAATCCTTTGCCAGGATGAAAGAGAAATTTCGTCGACTGTGGGAACCGGAAAAAAAAAACAAAAATGTCATCACCACTAGCTGCGTGAGACTATTCGACAGGGCTTTCACCATTTGGTCGAGTTCAGATGAGAAAATTTTTTCTGAATTAATTGATGCATCGGGCCCGACATCGCCCTGGGGGGTAAATGGACAGGCTGCCAATGTCCAGATTCACTGGCATTCATTCAGCCGAGAGGGCGACAACCCAGTAGCGCGGGGCGGGAGGGAGGTGGGGGTGGGGTCAGCTTGCACACGGGAATGGAGAATGTCAATCTGGTGGAGGCTTTTACATGCCAACCGTGTTGCACGTCCTGGCTTGATCGGTACATGCCTCAGTGGTCTCTTGCTGTTCAACGTGCAATCCAGGGACACTGGTAGTCAGACGTTTCTGAGTAGTCAACCTCAACCAACAGGCAGACGCTTCCGTCGCCGGGGCAATTTGAAAGCAAATCGATAATGCGCAGATGCTCTGTGATTAAGTCATTAGGAGAACGGAGTATGGGTCATTTCGATTGGGTGGGCTTCAGCAGGATCTTGGGTATATTCAATTGAATACACAAAAATTCCAACGTAAATTGAATTTCCTTAAACGTAATTTTCGTCACACGGTAGAGTCACAGATTACGATCAAGATCGTGACTATTTAGGCCAACGAACGTTTTTTTTTGTTTCAATAAGACCTTTTTGATGTCTCTAATGCCTTTTTATGCCTCCAGGGACGAAAAGCCGCAATTCTAACCTCGCTTCGCTCGGTTAAATCGCGGTTTTCAATTCTTGAGGCGGAAAATATCGTATACCTTACTGTAGCAAAAGTATTTTCTGACTCATGTGACTTGTCATCCTCGCCTTCAGCTCCGGTTATAATGTCACATTTGTCAAAGTACTTTATTTCTCACCTAGGGAGGAAAAGTAGATAAATCGTCCCCAGGTGTAAAATTCCAACCTGAGCGGAAGGCGAGGGGAGTATTTGTGGGATTATCGTGCGAGGGGTGAATTAAATTTTTCTGCCAAAATTGACGAACGTGAGCATTTTTTGATTGCTCACTTTCGTCCCTCTAGGTAGAAATAGTATATTTCTCACCTAGGGAGGAAAAGTAGACAAGTCGTCCTCACGTGCAAAATTACTCACGTTGTAAGCACGTGAGGAATGCTTGTCTGATTTTCCTTCCGAGGGTTGAATACGATTTTTCTGTCAAAATGGACGAAAGTGAGCGTTTTTAACCGAGGGAAGCGAGGGTAGAATGCTCACTTTCGGTCCATGGAGGCAGAACAATACTTTTACTCCCTAGACATACAATCTACTAATATTTATGCTCCAGGATTTTTTCTGTAGAAAATTCTACATTCCTCTTTTTTTCCTTCACATTTTTGTTATTCAAGAAATTGATCAATGAGTAATTGAGTTTAGTTGCATTTAAATTGGAATTTTCGTTTTTGAACTGCGAAAAAAATTCAGCCAGGAAGACGAAGAAATAAAAAACTCTCTCATTCTTCTTCTCGAAACGATTACTAACTAATTCAGCAGGAATAAACCGAATATTTAGCTATTTAGCATCAACTTAACTCAATGATTGCCGCTAATAACATTTTACGGCAACTCGGTGTTCGATAAAACTCAATTGAAACTAGAAACAAGTTGAATTAATCGACATGGCTGACGATTCTGTCGCCTCCTGGCGCCACCCCCAACGACACCATCTGTTCTCCACCAATTTGTCCCGATATATCTCTCTCAACAACTCGACATGACGGCCCTCTATTTGTTAACAATTTCTACGACCAGAAAATTTCAACCTAACCCCCCATAAATTCTACGTCGCTGCTCATAAATTATCCCACGAATTTTTCATCTTCCAACGCCTCTCGTGTACGACCGGAAAACGTGTTCACGCAGATACTCTTCCGGCGCCGAGGATAATACCCGCAGTTTTACTTTGTTTATCTTCGCTGAGGTGAGAGAACGAATAAAAATAAAACAAAACAGTTGAGCTTTCTTTTCGCGCCAAGGATGAATGAAAAAAATTCATTAAAACTTGAGTAACAGAATAAACAATGTGATGAATTATTACTCCGCACGACTGACTCATATCCGCAAAAATAGAGAATACCAGGATAAAAATTGTAATTATTTAAAATTGAGATGAGTATTTGTCTTTCACTCGGTCTGATATTCTCCCGTGAATCGAAAATTTCAGGCACTTTGTTTCGTCTTTTGAATGGTTTTTTCATTCCAAACTAGCCGGCAAAACGCATTTTTGTATCTGATAATTAATTCGAGATTTCTCGAAGCAAAATTGTGGGGACGTGTTTATCGATCCTCTAAAAACCATCCAAACAACAACAATTTTAGCCATTGTTTTTATTTTACACTATCCCCGGGCACTTTTCGGTCAACCTGGAATTCCCCCATTGTATTAATTCAATAGTAAAACCACATCCACAGAATATTAATGATTACACCAAAAACATGGTCAGAATCAATTCCATCACAAACAAAAAAAAAAATGAAAACAAAACAGTTGAGCTGAATTCATTCCGAGGATGAGTAAAAAAATATCCATTAAAACTCGAATAACAGAATAAACAACACGATGAATTATAGTATAATACAAGAGACCTATATCCGTAAAAATATAACAAATGGAAACAGAACAAAAACATCTTGAGTAATTAAAACGGAGAGCTGACTCAACATCTCCAGCGATTTCAATGGAATCACGTCTGCAGAATTTTAATCGTCATCGAGAAGATGCGACTGAGATTCACTTAATCATAGCAGAAGTTAACATCGGAGAGTACAATATCGTTCACTCGTTGAACACTCCTAACGGTTATGTATTTTTTGGTGCTTTGCAGTGATACCTGACGCTCCGCTCAATAACTGTTCGTGGTTAACCCCGAGTGTGTACACTAAAGTATGCGAAATCGGCATGTACTCGAGGGGATTTGGAGGAAAATCCAGGGCGGTTTCGTCATATTTATCCAACGACCTGTAGAATCTCTGAGCGTCTCATAATAACCGACAATGTTTACAGCAGTAGTTGCCTATTCTGAGCGGTCGAATGTACCCTCAAGACACGCCGGTAACATCTTGCCCTCATTACTCAGTTGCGATATCACTGTCAGTAGTGAACTAGACAGTTAAAAATTTCTCAAAAATTGAGAAATGCATTGAAACAAGAGGTATGTACTTTTAAAATTCATGATTTTTTTTTCTCTAATGAATTAGTAATATACTCACAACTGGTAATATTTGCATTGGATAATTGACGCAACAATCAGTCGATCGATCGTTTGTTGAATATGAAATCCATATATGATATTGTTTATATTATCTTCAAATTTAGATGAAATAGTATTTGGGAGAATTATGGATACCTCATCGAATTAAATTGACCCATGAATTCCGAAGAAATCATAACAAAGACGACTTTTTAAAAAATTCCCGAAATATTTCGAAATGGGGTAAATGTTAAGAAAGAGCCCCCCATGTTATTTTTAAAAATTTAGGTTCTATTGTGCGATTGTAAATGTGAAAAACCTGGATTTTCGGAAATGATTAGGTCGAAAGTTACGGGCTCTATAACATCGCTTACCTCACCAGTCTTTGCGTGACCCGCGGCCCACGGCGTGGAGGTGGAGGTGTCTGGTCCCAAAGACAACACACGTTGACACAGAAGCACACAAGGGACAACACAAAAATGATCTCAAAAAGGATCATCAATGATCCCTCCAACAGCTAACCCACACAACTCCTCCGACCCTTCTGTCGGCAAGAAAATTATGAAAAATCTTTTTATGAAGAATAATCTTCTTGTATTGGGGTCTCACCATGAGCACTCAAAAATTTCAAAATTGAGTTTTAATTGCACTGTTCTTCGCGCAATTCTCAAATACACCATGTCTATCACTCATTCCACACGCAACTGAGCCACAAACAGCCGAACAGTTGACACCTTTTGTTTTGTTTTGTTTTGATATTCCTTCGCCCGATATCTTCTAAATTTCACGTAAATAGACATTCGTTCGATATACTAACCATTCCTCGATGAGTGTATTTAAAGTGCGATAAAACCCGAGTTGAAAATATTGATTTTCAAGTGAGTTATTAAAACTTTTTTGGAGATTATTCTGGAAATAATTTTTTTTGGGAAATTATTTTTGGGAGAGGGGGACTCTTTGTTAACATTTACCTCATTATTTCACGCCCTCTAGTTTTGATTGGCGCATTGAATAATATTGATGAAAACATTGCGGAAAAGCAAATATTGAAAGTTTTCCAATAACTGCAGTTAGTTGTAGAATCTGAAATTAATTTGATGTTATCGGGTAACATTATTAAATATTAGCACGGAAAGTCAGAGAATAATTGCTCTATATCCACAATTTAATGCAAATTTTCGCTTAAATGAGGATTGAATATTAATAGTTTTGTCTTTCGACGCGTGAACCTTCAATCAAGGTTTATTATCGTTCGAAATTTATGCGGCAGTGTCAAACATACACTATCACATGGAAGTCCACAATTTTACCAGTTAATTACGTCATCGGAGCTAGGAGTTAGCTAGACTTAATTTATGTGGCTCTGCTTGACTCGGATTACCGGGTGAAGATGATAAATTATGTTTTTGGTTGAGAAATAAATGCAACAGGTTTTGGGGGATTAAGTGCGGGTTATTTGGGATTTTTAGAGGTAATCTTCTCCGCTTATTTACTGCCGAGGGTTCTCTCAGGTATGCATCTAGATAGCTCACTATCTGTGCACAAAATAAAATATTTTCGCTGCGAGGGAAAAACTACTTCGGACGTCAGATGATTTACTCGATAGGAGAAAATATTCTCTTGGCAATCTTTGAAATTGTGAAATCTTCTGAGAAATAATTTAATTATCAAACTGCGAGCAAATGAGCTTACCAGTGGATAAGAATTTCTTGTCCTCAGAGCAATTTTTTTATCCTTGCTAGACTAATTTATCTATTTATTACAACATATTTTTTTCTTCAAGTAATGGAAAATACGATTTTTTCTTATTCAACTGTTGGGGAAAATCGTTAACTTGATATGAAATTGCAAATGTCGAAAAGAAGCCAGAGGAATTATAAAGTGAAACGAATTGTTCCCCGAGCGAATTGCCAAAAAAAAAAACAGAAGAAAATGTTCTCTCTCAAAAACCAGGGAATCCCTCTATCAGAGCTCGTGGATTATTTGGTATAATGAGTTTTTCACTGAAAACGAGGAAGAAGCCAACGTAGAACTTGTTCTCTCCGTTATTTATTTTGTCCGCTTCTGGAGGGGTTTCCCTTTTTACTCTCCTTCCTGCTCTCCGAGTTCGCCGAGGCTACGAGCGGCATCTGTATACATCCCCATTGAGACTAAAGTAGATATCGATTTTCGAGGGAAATTCCCACATGTGACTTTGCCGATGCCAGTATCGTATAAATCTATTTCATTATTGATCCCTGAAGAGTAACGAATGACAAGTCTTCAAAAGTTATTCCACGAATTTTTTGCAGCCTCACAAGAGTCGTCTGCGGTTCTCTATTTATACGTGCATGGAAAACGCTGAGATTATTACTGTTAAAAAAAATTGTCCAAACTTCTTATCTAAAATTTCCGATACAATTTTAATAAACAGTTATTGAATTTAAATTTCATTGAAATGTCAAAGTATTTTTCAGGGAATTCCATGAGCCTTCTTTCGAGAATTGAATAATCACGGAAATAAATTCCATAATTAATAAAAAATAATAGAATTTCTGTAAATTTTAGAATAATTTTGTCTCCATTCTTATTTTTTAAAATAATTTTCGACATTGAAACCCATAATTTCCCTAAAAATGGCTGTTATTGGAGGTTTTTCAATTAAAAAATTCAGATTTGGCAATTTAATATTTAATTCTCAACAAATAAACATTCTTTCCTTTGAAATTGTCTCAATTATAAAAACAAACGGCGGATGACTGTAATGTAACCCACGAATAATGATTTCTCCGGAAAATTCCAGTTAAATAATTTAGAATTTCCTTGAATTCTTGAAAACCTATTGAATCCCGCTCCTCTAGTTAAAAATAATAAATAATAAAAAAAATAAACTGTCGGTAAAAAAAGCCGCTCCCATTGAAACCAAATTTAATTTCATATTCTTCAAAACCAAGTCTACAACCCATGCTCTCCACCAAAGTTATCTACTGTATCCTCTTCACCCTCATCAGTCCCTCAATTAGCTAAAAAAAATGAAAGATAAATTTTTTTAATTACCTTCAAAGTGCAAACTTCATCCACCAACCCGCCAACTATAAATTACTCCGCCAACGCAAGCTCACAATTCATATTTTTCCTGTCCACACACGCCATGGAGAGCGCATGCAACTTTTAAATGAAGCTCGAGTCCTTTGACACTGCGAATCACTTCCACGTTTTCCAATTCATAATGAAAACAGCGCTTTCAGCTCTCCCCGCCTGATTCTCCTCCACCCGAAGCGATTCCCGCCCTCCCCCCCGACCCGCCGCCGACTTTAACAATCTCCGTCAAACGCATCACGTGAATATTCCCAGTTCCCCCCGAAGCGCAAAATCCAAAGAGCCTCGTATGCTTTTCTACCTCATAGAAGTGCGTCGAATCTGCCACAAACAACTCGCGATAAAACTCCACCTTCAATAATCAAAGAGACAAGAAATACGAAACTGACACCACGAACCTAGCGTTTCATTTCATTTTCTCGGAGTTAAAAAGGGTTTATTCTCAACACGCCCGAGGATAGCATACACCGGATAATATTACAGTACGTGCTAGTATGAGAGTTTCCTAGCTGTCACATTTAGCTTCTGCCCTCCTCCCCGAGACCACTGCCACGAGGTATTTACAACCAAGTCTGGGTAGGTGTTGGGGATGAGAAAATGAGAAACTTGAAAATAAAAGGAGAATTTTCAGCGAGCAACAAAGCATCGAATGACATCGCACTCTGTACATTCTACCGGCATTTCGTTCAACTGGGGAGGAAAAAAATATTGCGTCGAAGGTCTTCAGCTGTTCCGCTGCGGGTGAATATTTCCTTCGACGACTGTCACCCAGGTAGGAATGAACGATGGAAACAAGGTTCAATAAGGCTTGATCCAGGGTTGACAGAGACTGGTCTGGCCTCGGCATCCAAGATTGAATCAAGCTTGAACGAACATTGAGACACAACTGTGTCCAAAGCTGGAGATCCCACTGTTGGTGGGGCCTTGAGTATCGAGCCTCGATCCAACCTTGGGTGTCATGATTAGAACAGGGTTGTCATCCAAATCTCGTCTAAGGATGTGCGTGAATCCTGATTCCGGCTGGATGAACAAAATCAAGAGTTACTCATTCATTGAATAGAAAAAAAGTCACAGAAACAGAAATTTGTTGTGAGACTTTTGAAATATTTAGATTCAACCTAAATTGCAAATAAAGAGACAATGAATTCTTCGTAATTTCACGTGAAGATGAGGTTTTCTACGTATAATTGTCGGTTTCCCTATCTTTAGGAGAAGAGAAAAGCTGCTAAATATCTTCAACTTGATTAATCATGTATTGATTAGGAAATGAAAATTCAATGTTAACGTCTATGAGAAAGTTTTGAAAAAAATTAATTGGTATCTTTTTTCATGTCGTTCAATCAACCAAGTTGAAACATGATAGAACGAGCTCCATGGAACCTTGCTCCCCATATTTGAATCAGTAATTGATTTTACGATGGAACTGTCTTGTTCTATCTTGGAGGTCCCAGTCATGAGCAGCCATGCTGTTCCAACCTTAAACCAAGGCTTGATTCCTATTCAAGAAAGCGCATACACATAAATTAAGTTAGCCACATAGGCCATCGGCTAACTTCTCGCGTAAGGCTTATTCTTCATTGGTCAGTACAGTCGGCATATGTTTATAGCCGAGGCGGGAAATTCAAATACGGCGCGCGGAGCGCGCAATCGGTCTCGTAATATTTACAATCTATGGTATGACACACCGAGTGTTAGCTGGACGAGCAGAGCAATATGAACACATATTGTGCAATAGCTTGTTTCCTATCATCCAATCAGTGATTTAATTTCTTTATTTACGCTCCCACAGTCCTATTCAAGAAAGCTCATACACATAAATCAAGTTAGCCACATAGGCCATCGGCTAACTTCTCGCGTAAGGCTTATTCTTCATTGGTCAGTACAGTCGCCATATGTTTATAGCCGAGGCGGGAAATTCAAATACGGCGCGCGGAGCGCGCAATCGGTCTCGTATATATTAACGACCCATGCTTGAGCCAATATACAATTCAACAATAGAAAGAAGCTCTCTTGTTCCAGCCTTGTCCCCATCCTCAGGGTGGGCTTTTCCTACCGGGGTAGGGAGCCAACTCGCGCGAAGAGAGGGAAGAAATAGATCTCGGTCTGCAGTAGGATTATTTACGGTGGCACTTGAAATGTATCCCAGTGCAACGTCCAATCGGTTTCGAATATGAGACTAATCGATAGAGTTATTGGATAAGTTCTGGATTAGAAATTGGAAGAATATCATGGCCAAGGTCGTGAATAATAATAATATTGTTACGAATATTAATCCCGTGGTTCCATCAACTGATGTTTTTTTCGTAATTAATTGAGAAAATTGAAATTGAAATTAAAAAATGAAAAAATCGCAGGTTCATCATTTTGAAATCTTTAGCAAATGTCATTTGAAATTGTTCCCTCAATGATTAGTAATGAATCCGGATACATCCGGTACAATTATTGTTTTCAATTCCAGATGTATTGAATTCACATCAATCAAATGCGATGTTGAATTTCACAGAATCCGCTCTCGGTGGAGAACCGAGACGAATACTCTGTTTTTTCAGCCGCAAGTGGTCAGATCAAAGAAACCGCTCTCCCGTTTCCCCTCCGTCCACTTGGTCTGCGCGCATTCTCGTCACTTGGCCTGCAGCACCCTCCAGAGCCCCAGTCTCGGTGTCTCGCACGTACGTCCCCTTATTCGGCAACCCAAGGATATTCCATCAGTGCTCTAGGCCCCTGCCGGGTAGAGACGTTGTCTTACTCTCGCGAAACAATCCAATCTTCCGTAAAATCTGCCGCTATTCCAAGCCACGATTATGGATAAAACTAAATGAAAAAAGATGTACTTTGACGACGCGCGTAGTATCTACCGAGAATCTATATGCAGCGACACCGGTTGAAGAGAGATTTTCATAGGAAAAACTTGTGGAAATAAGAGCGAGGATTCCCGGGATTTACATGGATTACGGTGAATGTATTTTAGAGGAGAATATTTCAGCCACATCGAGTGGAGATCTTTTTTTTTTTCAATTGCATCGCAAACAGATTTGATGGAGTCTTTATGGCCGAGCGGGGGAGGTGTATTGTGGAAAATGTTTTAAAAGATGTTATGGGAAGTGGCGGAGGTGGAATTGGAGGAGCACATGGGAACACATCTGGAGATTTCTGCGATCGCTTCCTTCCTGGTAAACGTTTTCTAATCCGGGATCTAAAATACGTCCTGAGAGAAAAGGATATTTTCAACGGAGACAATTCATGCCATGCAGGAAAGTATTCTATTGCCAATTTTTAAAGCTGCGGAGTCTCATGAATAATGTTATTCTTATCAAGTCTCTCGACACCATGAGATTTCTGCTTCTCGTCCTGAGAATATTTTTATCCCTCTCCATAAATCTCCATACATTCATCAACTTTGCGTTATGTTTAGAAGTACATAAATTGTGAGAATATCAACACTTCATTTAAGTAAGAGTATATTATATTGTGCAACTAGTGCGTAAAGTAGCACTTTTTCGCACGAGTTGTGCATCGCTTGCACTCGTGGCCGGCGAAGCCGTCACGAGTGCTAGGCGATCACACGAGGCGAAAAAAGCGATACGTGCCAAAATTCGCTTTGAGGGGAGCTTGAGGGCAAAGTGGTTTTTTTGTGTGCGGAGTGCGGAAAAGTCAAGATCGTGTGTAAAGTGAAATTCGAGTGCGTAAAGCTTCGCTTTACGCACGAGTGCACGAAAACCGGTACCGAAAAGTGAACTTTTTGGGCAGGTATTGCAAAAAAGTCCTTTTCATGTTTTGTTCCGAGCTCCGGTTCCGTTTTATAATGTAATTTTTTCGTTTTTCCATATTTCTTTTTTTGACTTTTACCCGTTGGTATATTCACTCAGGCCATCGTTGCCAACCAGAATACTCAACGATTCAGTGATCGATGTGGCAATTACTTCACTCGCCTGATGAAGCATCACGATGCAGAAGTGGTGGAAGAGGATGAAAGAAGAAGATGAAGAGAAAAAATATTCCACTCTGGGAAATTCTCGGTGAAGGACTGCCTCGTTATGCGGCTCTGATTCAAAACCGATTCACCAACCATTATCAATTCTCGAATGAAACTAATTGCTCAAGGGAGGCAGTCGTTTACCATTCACCGAGGGATTTTGTTCACGGAGAAAACGTCAGGCTGACGGTGTAATTATTGTGATTTGTAAACATATTTATGGGGACAGGAGGGAAATTAATTTTAATGATTTATGAATATTCACTCTGATGTGACGAGTTGGGGTGTGGAAAAATGGATTCCCTAAGAGATGGCAGTATTGATTGCGGAATTGTGGGGATGTTTCATCTATCTGATGTTTCATAATTGCAGTTGTAGTTTTTGTTTTTGTGTAAATGAGATGTTTCATTAATTGAGAGGCTCTCTTAGGAATTCAGCAAACCAAGTAAGCTCTGGCAGTAGTAAATTTACGATGTTAGATTGTAAAAAAAATATCTTAATGATTTTTCTAACAATAATAATGGTAAGCCTCACATTGAGAGTGTCAGTAATCATTTGAGCCTTGACAATTGTTCGGTTTCAGAATCGATATTTTCTGTTCCCCTAAATGGGGAAACTTCAAATATAGATATGTACAAGGACCGTGGGTTTTTTTTTGTCTCTTGGAAGGAAAAACGCTTTTCGAAGGGACAGTTTCGAGAAATATCCTTTATTACGGTCAAGTCATAAAATCTAAGATTAAGACAGAGTCTGAAGGTGACAAAATCATGTTTCCTACCATGTCCAAACCAAATGTGCTGTACCAAAACCTCTGTATTCCCGGACAAATAAAAAAAGGTTATTCCAAAATTCTGGAAACACGCTAACCGTCCCAACGAACTTTTCATCGACGCCTTCCCACACTCTCCAACCAATAATTTTAAACCTAGCTAGCCAATAAGAAATATTCATCCCTGACAATTTGAAGTGAGGACTTGAAAATTTTCCTCAGACTCACCAGTTACCTTTCAGACAACAGCCAGTGAAGACTTGTCTCTCACTGAGCTTCGTGATATATCCACGCAATTTAAACTCTAAATTTCCGTGACGTTTCTTTACCTTTTCAAGTG
>JAPYZN010002510.1:0-16665 GCA_030522865.1 Psyttalia lounsburyi
TGGCTCGTGGGATTATAACACTCGCCTTCGGCTCGTGTTACAACCTCCCACGAGCCAAAAACACCATTACGCACATGTTGCATAATATACTATTAAATGTTGAAAAATACCATTTGAATCACACTGACTCAATACGATTTTTTTCCAAATTTTCGCGGTTCAATTTAATTGGAAAATTTCAAGCAGAAAATATTTCGTGACATTACGTGGAATGAGGAAAGTGGACGACAATGGGATTTTATTCATTGCGATAATTATTCCAATTATAACGTGATTTACAAGTCTAACCCGGAAGTGACATGCGCAATTAGTGAGTCCAGTAGCACATGAAAATGACTGCAAATTGGAGAAACATTGCTATTTTTAACTTGCAATAATTTCAAAACCATGAAATCCCGTGAATTTACGGGGCTTTAGATTTTCATAAGAAATCCCTATTACCGAGTAAAACGACTGGCACGTACTCGAACGTCTAACGATCTCACCATGATCTTGCCTATGCATGAATGCACATGCGTGCACAGCCTGTACACCTCTGAATGCCGGCTTGAATTGCATGAGGCACATGTGCTCTACGCAAACGATTTCTTTATTTATTTATTTATCTTTTTTTACCATTTCTCAACAAGTAATGCGGTAATTTTGGATTATGAGAAACCGGTAGTGGGTAGATGTAACCCCAAAGCCGAACCCGGGGGTACGTGGATACTCTTGAGAGGCGGTGGAGAACGGTATGATCATCATCTTGTGGTCATTCTGCATTTATTCTGGAATTCTCGTTGCAGAGAATATTTCTGGGGACTTCTGAAAAATGTTTCAAGACTTGGGCCCGATAGCTGACGTCTCTCTCCAACTACCGCGACATGATTGAATTTTTACCCATGGCCACCGTTTAAAATGAGGCCCCAACAATGGGACTTGGAAAATTGAGCCTCCAAACGACCCCCGAAAAATGGGACTTGGAAAATTGGGCCCCTAAATGAGGCCCCGAAAAATGGGACTGGGAAAATCGGGCCCGAAAAATGGGACTTGGAAAATTGGGCCCCTAAATAAGGCCCGGAAAATGGGACTTGGACAATTGGACCCTCCAAATGAGGCCCGGAAAATGGGACTTGGAAAATTGGGCCCCCAAATGAGGCCCGGAAAATGGGTCACGGAAAATTGGGACCTTCCTCATGAGGCCCGGAAAATGGAACTTGGAAAAATGGATCCTCCAAACGAGGCCCGGAAAATGGGACTTGGAAAAATAGATCCTCCAAACGAGGCCCGGAAAATGGAAGTTGGAAAATTGGGACCTCCCTCATGAGGCCCGGAAAATGGGACTTGGAAAATTGGACCCTCCAAATAAGGCCCCGAAAAATGGGACTTGGAAAATTGAGACCTCCCTCATGAGGCCCGGAAAATGGGACTTGGAAAATTGGGCCCAAAATAAGGCCCCACCCGATAAACTGGAAAAATAACCAACACACAAAAATTATCTGAAGATCGTTGATCATCTAAATTTACTACAAAATCGTCCATAAATACCATAAAAGCAAGTGAAACGAGTGTTTGTACACCGCAACAATCTCGGTACTTCCCTAACGGATTTGTGTGCATTGCCTGAAGTTACATACCCGCACGGAGGGGAAGAGTCGTGCTTGTGCGAGTCACGAGGACCCAGGATATATAGGATAGGTGGAGAGGATGTATTGAACGCAGGGGGAGACAGAGACCGAGAGAGGAAAAAAAAACCCATAAAAACCAACGAATGCCGAAATAAAATTGCGGTCGCGTTTCTTGTGAGGAGAATTCACCGAGTTTGTGGTGGTCGAGGGGTGGGGGTATGTGCAGAGGACTTCACGTGGGTAACTTGCTGCCTCGGTTCAACAATGCCGTACGCTTCGAGCATTTTGTACCCAACACTGAGGTAAAACGTGCATTTGCGGCACCTTTGAACTTCCGCAGTCGTAACTATGATCTTTTTTTGGTGTGTTTAATACTTCCGGTGTCATCGGAGACAGTTGCTTGATGATTTTATGGACTGAGGGATGAGGACTTTGGGCCCAATTATCGAAATTTCAAGGATTGAAGGATATTTTTTGGTCAAAAAATTCTGCAATGTCTGAAAAATTTTCGCCAGCCACAAAATGGCTTCGCAATATCTATCGCTCGCGTAGAAAGAATTTTTTTGGATCGTAAAAATGTGGGCCTCACGGATTTTGGGTCCTTGACGTTTTAAAAATTGGGCCCAACTTTTTAGGACAATTGTCTCCCAGTGAGTTCCATAAATTTTGGGCCTGATTCGGGACCTATAATTTTTGGGACCTCAATTGGGGCCTCACTCAAAATTAAAAACCCTCAAATGAAAATTTTTCTCATCTCTAAGGTGATTGAATTATTTGAAAAATTGCAAAATGCCAAATTATATCAATTATTATATTGCCCCGTGGCAATTAAAATACCCGTCAATATAAAAATCATAAACGTCATGTTTTCCCACTGAAAGAGACTGCCCTACACTTTCAAATAAAATGATTGACATGAAATCAGTAAAATACTTCTCGTTAACTTCACCCGATAGCCAAGGCATTACGCCATTAGACAGCAATTAGATATCGGTGTAATTAAATAGCCGTGAGGCATCAATTTCTCAGTGCCATCGTGTGGATGACAGAGAGCCAACGTTTTACGTGTTACTCAACGGCTCAATTTTTTTCCAATCTTTCGTAGATCGGGCTCTTTAATTATCCAAGTAATGACTCGATTACAGTTGAATATCCATCGAGGTATCTGGCCTGTGCTTGAGGACAGGTGGACTGCCATTTTCATGGGCTGAAAAAGAGACTTTCAGGAACATACGCACAACCCGCGGGCTTGACACGGCAATAATTACACAATTAGTTGGGGAGCATGCGTTTGTTGGTACGTCTGGGGGATTTAATTGAAATTGTGGCACGTTAATTGAATAGTTTCGAGGTGAGGATGATTAATCGAGAAGTTTCCAATTGATTTTATTTGTTTTTCCATTTGTTGCCCCATCAGTTCGATAAACAGAGCAGATGGAACATTTAAAAATTGAGTTAACATTAAATGTTGAATTTTTTGTTTTGATTTTTTTTTTATCGAACATTCCCTCGAGATGTGGATTAAACTTGACAATTGCGGAATTAATGCTCACGAATGGTCAGGCAATAGAGCAAAATTAGATTCAATTGTAGTGAAATGTACTGGATATTTTCCTGGCTATTCAATGAGATCATTTTCGTGGCTAGTCTCTTCCTGGTTCTCGAGATAATCCCATAAATCTGGAGGTGGTTAGATCGCTGGGCAAATTTATTTGACTGAAATGATGGAAAATACTGGGGTTTAAGGGGAGATGAGTAAATACCCGGAGTGAATGGGATAGGATAGTCCGTACTCGCCTACCCACGACGCGAATTATCTACGGGTCATTATCAATTGTCTTGGGGAGGCACGTGGACTCGAGGACAGTCCACCAGTCATTAATTGATTTTCGGTTATTTTTTATCTAGCCCGCATTAATTCACGACGTCGAGTTAATCTCATTCTCGTTCCTCTCGTTGAGTCGGGGGAGAATTCCGAGGAATTTCCCCCCTCGTCACAATGATTTCTAATAATTCTTTCGCAAGGTCACTATTTTAGTAATAGGGAGCGAATTCTCGACGTGGGAATGATTTTTATTTTATATTTTTTTTTCCACGCGTGTTATTACTAAGAGATCGGCACGGAGGGCATGAACGTGCCTCGATTTGTCATGTTCATTTGTATTTTTAGAACGAGACTCAATGGTTAATGAAATATTTTAATTGCGAGTCGTGACATTCCGGGAATTTCCACTCGAGGAAGGAGCGAACTTATTCAGAGGCTGCTGGCTATTTTTTTCACGGGATTAGGGAAATTCGTGAGGGATTTAGAGGTGAAGTCATCATCGACACTCGAGCGCGAATAGAATTGATGTATTTCGTTTGTATAAATGATTACTCAATTTTTTCTGAAATATTATTTAAATAAGTAATTCAATTTTTTTATAATTCTCCCAAATATTTCCTTGAGCCAACTCAAAATTCCTGAAAAATCGATTCGTAACAGAGGAATATTTACTTGGGAAAATTAATTTTTTTTTGAGTACGAGAAAGAATGCTGACCACCCCAGCCCTGCCGGGTCTTCCCAGTAAACATCCCTGGAATATATTTTTCATCACGCTGTGTCGGAAAAGTAACTTTTCAGTCACAAAAAGTACTTTTTCGACACATTGAGATGAAAAATTATGTTCGTAACGCGTGAAAAAAGTGGTTTTTGACTCGTGGGGTTACTCGCCTTCGGCTCGTGATATAAACCTCCCACTCGCCAAAAACCATTTTTTTTCACTTGTATCGAAATATACTATTTCATCACGCTGTGTCGGAAAAGTGACTTTTCAGTCACTCTCCGCTTCGCGTCGAAAACTACTTTTTCGACACATTGAGATGAAATAGTATATTTCGTAACAAGTGAAAAAAAAATGGTTTTTGGCGAGTCCGAGGTTTATATCCCGAGCCGAAGGCTTCATTTTTTTTCACTTGTTACAAAAAATACTATTCCTCTTTGAACCCCGAAGAAAAAAAAATCCGACTCACCATACATGAGTCCCTTCCACTTCTTCGCCGGTTCTTTATACCTATTCGGAGGTAGAACAATTCTCGGTGGTGGCGGACATGGTTTATAAACGACCATACACCGCACACACTTCCGCTTAGTGGGTGGTGAAATCACGGGTTGTATGCGAACATACGCCATGGGCTGTTGTTCAGGCGTGTACTCCACGTATCCACTGTACTTCTTGAATCTCTCATCACTCCACACCCCACTCCCCCCATCGGGCGATTTACCCCGATATCCATCGGGACTATTGGCCAACAAATGATGATGATGTCGATGGCGATGAGTGTCCGCCGATGACGTCCACTCGGCCAGCACCAGCAGTCCAAGGGCCAGTATCCACTTCGCACTTCCGCCCAGCATTTCCCATCCCCATAGTCAAATTTTAATGATCCTCGACACTTCAATTTCACTCATCATTCGCTCTCATTTTTTTCCCCCAGTTTTATTTGAATCAATTGTCGCGACGAGAGGACCCGGCGGAAAAACGATTGGACGAGCCGCCGTGGCTTGACAATTTTTTAATTCAACGAGTATAATTTTTTTTTTTTACAACGAACAATTGTCAATTACATTGGGGATTGGATTTTTTTTTCCCCTGTCCGGGGGAATTGAATTGAATTTTTTCTTTCACTCGGAATTTTTCATGCAGCCAGAGGTGAGCGCACCTCCGTGGACCGCGGCTCTCGAGACACTGGCACGCTACCATTAGCCTCGGGTTTGCTCTCCTATCTCCGTCCTTCCCCACCGATGCCTCTCGTGTAAAAGTCCCTCCGAGAGTCGAGTGTTGTATCGGAGGTTTTCTGTGTAACATCTTTGAGAATCCGAATTTTTCGACGGAGAGTTTTGGCCCTGGGAGGGCACGTGGGCGTATCGCAGAGACCCCAGAATGACGATTGGGTTCCTTCACCTATTGGATCGGGTGATCAATCATACCGATCAATCAAATGTCGTATGAAATTTTGAAATAAATTATTAGTTTCTCCACCTCAAGTGTGAAATTCACTCATTGATCACTCCCACCCATCCCAACTTTTCGTCCTCTCCATCTACTCTACCTAATTAATTTTACGTAATTGAGACTAATAAATAATGAATAATCCATTAAAAAATGTAGTGATATATGATGAATAATAGTGAACTAATCGATTGCAGTTAATTAGTTAATTTAATTTGATGGGGAAATAAAAAAAGGTCATTTTGAGCGGAAATGTTGTCGAGTGTCCAATGCAAAGTGAGTCCTAACACAATATTTTTCTTTCTTGGTTAATTTGTTGAGTTGATTCTGCTATCAATGGTCCACAATATTGTCAATGATAAATAGCTTATCACGTGTTAATTGCGCGTGGCAGGTAGACACCAGCCAGTGGAATTTGTTTCCGGCATTGGCTGCTGCCTGCGCGTCTACTCTTTCGCCGGACACTAATTTATGTTTGAAAAGGGGGGGGAGTCGTTGGAGTATTTCCCCCGCTGGTTAGGGGCATACACTCCAGGCCTATGCCAACGTGAAACCATCGGCGGACATACGCTCGCGTTACCTGTCAACGAGAATTGCCTTCTTCGAGATGGGAGAATTCGATGTTTATTCTAGGCATTCTCTTGTTCCCACATCTCTCGGTGATTTTTTTTTTTCTCTGGAAAAACATTAACCCCATGCGCCGCCTCCGTATCATCGAAAAAAAAAAAATCATTCAATTTTCACTGCAAACAATCACATTTTGAGCCATCCCGCGATGAGGTAAAAATTAAAAAATTAAGGAGATTGAAAAGATTGAAAAATTCTTTTTTCATCACGCTGTGTCGGAAAAGTAACTTTTCAGTCACTCTCCGCTTCGCGTCGAGTGAAAAGTGCGTTCTCGACACATTGAGGTGAAAAATTATGTTCGTAACTCGTGAAAAAAATGGTTTTTGACTCGTAGGATGATAGCACTCGCCAAAAACCATTTTTTTTCACTTGTTCCGAAATATACTATTTCATCACACTGTGCCGGAAAAGTAACCTTTTCAACACATAACATAGTAACATAACAGAGTACCATTGAGATGAAAAATTATGTTTGTAACTCGTGAAAAAAGTGGATTCTGACTCCTGGGATTATATCACTCGCCTTCGGCTCGTGACATAAACCTCCCACTCGCCAAAAACCATTTTTTTTCACTTCTTACGCAATATACTATTTCATCACGCTGTGTCGGAAAAGTAACTTTTCATGCCCAAGCCTTGAAGTATGTGAGGGAGGGTGATGTTTTCCAGGGCGAGGCGTAGATATTATTTTTCGTGACGCGGGACCTGGGAAACGCCAAAACGGTGTTTTTCAGGTCCGGCGGCACGAAAAGTACTTTTTCGACACATTGAGATGAAATAGTATATTTCGTAACAAGTGAAAAAAAATGTTTTTTAGCGAGTGGAAGGTTTATATCGAAAAGTACTTTTTCGACACATTGAGATGAAATAGTATATTTCGTAACAAGTGAAAAAAAATGGTTTTTAGCGAGTGGGAGGTTTATATCACGAGCCTAAGGCGAATGGTTTTGGTTTCGCCAAAAACCATTTTTTCTTCACTTGCTACGAAATATACTATTTTTCAATGTCCAAAAATCCATCTTTCAAATGAAAAAAAATTGTTTAGAGTAGTTTTCTTTTTATGTCAGTAAAAAGGACGCGGCAAAATGGGGCCAGCCGCAGTGGTACCATTTGTCGAATGGTAAAATTGGAATTTTTAGAAATTTAATTTTTTTTGCGATAAGAAAAGGCGATAAAGAGCTGAATGGAAATTTGTTGGAGGACTTTGTTGCGCGAACTTCCTTATAAATCAAAGATAAAGAGTTCCGCACTTCGGCAAGAGGATAAAAATGATGAAAGGCGCCAAAGCGATGGCTGATAACGAGTAAAATCGGTATTTTATCGAGTTCCACATCGATAAGAGTCGGTGTTATCATTGAAAATCCTTAATTCCCATCGTAAACCGCATTTCCTTCAACCTCGGAGCAATAAAAATATCTCTAGACACAACAATAGCATGAAAAATATGTTATAAAAATATTGATAACGCGAAAAAGTCGATTGAGCCGTAACAATGAATTTTTACTGGACTCAAATAATTATTGGATGAAAAATGAAAAGACAAATCGATTTTTTAATGAAAAAAATTGTGATCTCTCGGAAGCGGCGATCAACGGGGGGAAAAAAATATTAATTAATCCCATGCAAATGAAGTCACTGAGTTAATTACTCGAGGGCTGCACCAGAAATAATGCGAGAGGCCAAGTGTTGGACCACCGGGGCAACTTCATAAAGCTCTCAGTACGCGTAATATGCATACACGCATATTTACGCGGCTCCGGTTTTCCGGATTCAATTATAGCCCGGCTGAGGATTAGCCACAGACGCACTGGAGTGGACTTTGAAGAGAGCAAGTGTCGAAGAAATTGAAACAGGTGTTTCTTTTGTGGGAAAATTATTTTTCAAAATTTCCACCCAATCTGATTAATCACAAATTAATTATTTTTTTGGAGGGCTATTTTGGCTTTTTTGGCCATAAAAAATTATTTAGTAATTTTTTTTTAAGAGTGTCTGGTGAGTCTGGCGTTTTTTTTTATTTAGCCGTAGATTCGGCTGGAATTTTGTTGGGAGCCCCCAAATCTGAATGACATTAAAAAAAAAATCATGAAATCAGAGACGTCTGTTTTATGAAGAGCCCATCCAACCTCGAAGTGACACTTGACGAGTCCTCTTTGACACTAAATGGAACTTTAAGAAAAAAAACTATCATCAAATACGAATCTGGGAAAGAGATAGGATCAAAGGAGTCCCTTGTGTTTAGAAATCTCCAGGGAAAATATTCTCTGGTGCGTCTGAATACCTAAAATTATAGGAAATTTCCTCGAGAAACGAAAGCCGTTGGATTTGAAACGTTAGCTCGTCTAATTTTCGAGAGCTCGTGAAAAATTTCGAGTTCCGTGGGAATTAATTAATTTAATTATCACTCCGTGGACGATAGGAGCCTTGAAAAAATATTTCCAATCGCTTCGGCCGACTCCAGCTCCAGCTCCGGCCCTTCAAATATTCGGAAAAAAAAATTCAACCCTTTCTGGCGCCTGGAACACTCCAAATATTTAGATAATTTCTTGAATAATAATTGGGATAATTTGACAACGGAAGTCCCCTCCGAATAAATTAATTGCATTTCATTCGAAGACCTCTCCTATAAAAATTCCCAAACGAATTAATGAATTAATCAATAGATTAATTTTTACAGCGACGAATTTACAGTGATCAATAATAGTATATTTCTCACCTAGGGAGGAAAAGTAGTGTGGAATGTTTGTCTGATTGTCCTCCCGAGGATTGAATACAATTTTTCTGACGAAATGGACGGAAGTGAGAGTTTCTAACCGAGCGAATGCTCACTTTCGATCCATGTAGGCAGAAAATCAATTAATAAAGCAATTGTTCGTTTGTCGTTCTTTCGGTGTTTGTAATTGAAAAAAAAAACCTTTAACGAAGTATGAAGACATGAATTATGAATTTTTAAATAATGAGATAATATGTATTCACAAATTATGACAAATGGATTCTCCATTTTGCTATTAATACGTTAAACCCCCCCCTCCCCCACCCACGCAATTTCCAGTACCTCGAGTACAGCTAGTCAGTGATAGATAATACGAGGTAATTACGCCCTCAGGTGAAAATGGCCATTAACCGCATAAACTACGTTCGCATGGATTAGAGATCAATAAAATCACTCCCCCCCCCCCCCCCTCCCCCCGACACCATTCGACGGCTGCGGGGAGGGGGGGAAATACTTTAATGTCGTTACGAATGTACCACCTGGTGCATTATTATAGTTATAGTCGCGTTTCATTTACTAGTGGTTTACGTTGCGTCGTTATTCCCCGTGGAAACGACGTCTTTAACGTCTGCTCCAGTGAATACAGTCCGAGCGACTGAGGAGTTAGAGGGGGGCGATAAATTTGAGGATTGGAGGGGAATGATCTCCAAGAAAATATCCAGTGTTGTCTAGAATATTTAATTGTGATTTTTTAAAAATGATTTCACTGCAAAAAAATTATCACTAAAAAACACCAGAGGTAGTTTGTTTTTTCTACAGGAGAAATAATTTTGTTGAAAAAATCGGCAATCAACGGGCGGCTCTTCCCGTCGACCGTAAAACCCATAATTTCTAATTCGTTTTGACGCGTGAGATACGTCGAACGGCATTCGATAATTCAATAGACCGATTAACTGTTAAAATTGCTGATTGAATTTATTAAGACTGGTGGGATCGATTTCCTTTGTTGCGCAAGAGTGGAAATTGATTTTCTAGATTGAATATTGAATTTCTTCCAGTCATGGTGGAGAGAGCTCGGATCCGACGTCCAGAGACTGAGGATTAGATTTTTAGGTGGGAATGACGGATTGATTCACTGGAAGTCAATCGGAGTTCTTGTCTCGGGGATATTTTTTTGTTTATTATTTCCCAATCAATGGAAATATCCAGTTTGATGTCTCTCTTGAATGAAAAATATTAAATTGATAAGGAAAAAATTGAGAATTCATTGGAAAATGTCTACTTTGATCCGTTAAATAAATTCAATCCACAATTTGATTGAAGATACTAGGCTAAACTCGTTTGATATCTCTCGAGGGCAGTATAATGTAACGATCCTACTGAGCGAGAATTTAACATTAAAATAATGTAATGATTTCCGAGAAAGAATTTTCCACTTTGTTATCATCTCAAAGCATCTCCGCCCTTGGAACAAATTAAACTATTACTGAAAATTATCTCGAATTTTCCGGGCACTCGGTTACATTCGGAGTTGAATTTTCCTCCCAATTAAAAATTAATTTAACGCTTAAAAAAAAAATTAATTAACAATACAAATTTTATTTTGATCTGTTGACTTGATCGCTTGAAAAATTGACGGGAAAATTTCTGAGGATTGCAAAAATTCCTAGAAAGAGGGAAAAAATAATGAAATGCAAAATAAATATCTCGAATTTTCCGGGCACTCGGTTATATCCGGAGTTGAATTTTCCTCCCAATTAAAAATTAATTTACCGCGTTAAAAAAAATGTTAATTAACAATACGAATTTTATTTTGATCTGTTGACTTGTTCGCTTGAAAAATTGACGGGAAAATTTCTGAGGATTGCAAAAATTCCTAGAAAGAGACAAAAAATTATGAAATGCAAAATAAATGATAAAATTATTTTGAGAGTTGACTCAGAGTTTCAATGACAAATATCGGGTGCCCCAGAGTCAGGTGCGCTCTGTAATCCCTCCGGTCCCGTGGGTCCCGAAGAGTCCCACCGGTTGGGACCGAGAGAGACTCCAGTGTCTCCTCGTAAATGTACGCATTCATGGCTTCCCTCCCTGTCCCTTAGCTGATAATTTTCTTGGAACACGCGTGTTTACACGCAACGTCATTATCGCTGTAACCGAGGGAGATTAGGCATCCCCACGGGTCGAGAAGTCTTACGAATTTTTTTCATCCACGTTACACCTGTTTCCTGAATTCTCAAACGACTCGTGAGTCGCGCAATTTTTTTTCACTCAAAAAAAACTTAATTTTTTATTAATGGCACTCCACTCGAATCAATTAAAGTCCATTATTATCTGCATCTTAATTAATCCCAATTAATATTTTAATCGAGGGGCTGTTGGTAGGGGAAATCACTGTGTCACTTAAGAATGAAATCAATTTTGAAATCATATGAAATCAGTGAAGTCACTTGAAATCATTTGAATGAAAAATGAAAAATGAAAATAAAAAAGTTGCCAACATTCAACCGATTTGTCATCATCGATACATTGCAATAAATCAATACCATAAGATTATTTCTCCGCCATTTATGTCTCATAATGACCTTCAAATTGACCAAAGTATTTACAAAGAAATTAGAAATTAATTTTTGAGTACAATTGCAATCAATTTGCAATTTATTTCAAATTATTGGATATAATTTAGAATAAATCATCTCAAAAATGAGCAGTGTTGTCTGATTATCATTTTTCAAATTAAGGAAGTAAAATGATATCGCCAGAATACTTCGGAACTATAATTTCTTTCTTATTTTTTCTATCATTTTTTTCTATTAATATTAATTTGACTTTGATAATTTGTACGCGTATTTCTCTCATCATATTCGTAATTAAAATCATTGCGTCACGAGTTTTGGGAGTGAATAGCCCCTCGATTTTGATCCCCAAAAAAAGCTGGAATTAAAATTGACGAGCATTCCCAGTCCCAACGACACTCGTAGAATTAAACAAAGGCCAAGAGGAATCGTTAAAATAACCAGACTGAATTAGAAATAGGAAAGAAATAAAATCGACAGTAACAAATTCGTGCAGCACCGATTGCAAACAAGTTCGTGGACTAATTATGCACAGTCGTGATCGGTTACACCATGTTAAGTTGGAATAGGATTTGAGGTTTATGTTAATAACCCGGAGTCCACAAAATATATTATACCATTAAAACCAGCTATTCAGTGTTATTATTTATCGTTGAAATAGGTGGATAAAATAGAGTTATTTTGCGATAAGTGGAACTATCGATCTTCCAATTTTATCGGTATTTTTTTCCACCGATCTCGGGCTACTCATTGCGGCGTGATGAATACATGAATTTGGGGGGCTATTACGGATAGTATTCGACACTCCTATTTTTCGTGCCTCCGAGGCCCGAGGGATTCTCCATACGATAATCATCATTTTAAACTGCGGATTATTATCTCCCCGCGAAGATAATATTTTTTAATAATCCTCTTGGCGTTTTAATTTGTTACTTTATTTTTAATTTAGACAGAAAATGTTGAGATGTTACTTTAATATTTGTTGGGATTTCTTTTCAGTACCAATGCCCCCGAAAAATCTAATTATTTCGAATTTTGCAAAATAACTAGACAAAAATGTTCGTTTGTTAATAAATATTCATTCGCTTGAGTACCTGGAGAATGTGGAATTTTTGTAAAGTAAAAAAAAAACAAAATTAATTGCGTGAAAATAAAAATTCCGGGGGAATACACCGCCAGATAATTATTCATTCCCCTTAAAAGCTAAATGGATAGCTGACAATTTATCGATGAAGATGTACATATCGATAGCATGACAGAAATCAGTATTTAAGCCTCGGCAAAACGAGAGTCGCATGTGAAATGACTCAATACCGGGCGTGGAGGAACGGGAAAGAAGAGCAATGCCGATGGCGGTAGCGAACTGAGACCACCCAGGAGGTGATTGCCACGGTGAAGATCCATCTCTCGTGGCGAACCCCCCCTCGTCCCTCCCTCCTTCTTCACCCCTCGCATCGAACATTCCTAGATCGCAAACCGGGAGCCAAACAACCGGAAACTAATAGCTGCGCATCGTCTCGGAGACGAGTTTCGTCCAGATAAAGCGGTTAAAGGCTTTCGTGATTTTATGGAATTATATTATTTTTCATCAAGCCCTCTCATTACTCGTCGCAATGTTGTTGACAGCTCGAGACGATAATTGCTTTGTAATTTTTGTTGCTCATTTTATTCCAGCGCTTTGAAAAATATTCTTTTTCCGGAAATAAATTAGTTTTCATGACTAGGACTAAAAATTAGATTTTCCGACTACATGGACCGAAAGTGAGCATTCTGACCTCGCTTCACTGGGTTTGAAGCGCTCCCTTTCGTTCAAGTTGGCGGAAAAATTGTATACGAAAGAAAATAGTATATTTCGTAACAAGTGAAAAAAAATGGTTTTGGGCGAGTGGGAGGTTTATATCAGGAGCCGAAGGCGAGGGATATAATCCCACGAGTCAAAAACCACTTTTTTCACGAGTTACGAACATAATTTTTCATCTTCAATGTGTCGAAAAAATATATTCAGCCTTTGAGAGGAGAGTCAGACAAGAATTGCCGACGCGCTTTCGCTTTTCAGGCGAGGACGACTGGTCTACTTTACCTCCCTAGGTGAGAAATTAGTATATTTCGTAACGAGTCAAAAACCACTTTTTTCACGAGTTACGAACAATATTTTTCATCTCAATGTGTCGAAAAAGTTACTTTTCCGACACAGCGTGATGAAAATATACTTTTCATCCCGCTGTGCCGAAAAAGTACTTTTCAGTCACTCAACGCGAAGCGGAGTACTTTTTCGACACATTGAGATGAAAAATTATATTCGTAACTCGTGAAAAAAGTGGTTTTTGACTCGTGGGATATAAACCTCCCACTCGCCAAAAACCATTTTTTATCACTTGTTACGAAATATACTATTCTACCTAGGAAGGAAAAGTAGACAAGTCATCCTCACGTGCAAAATTACCACCCGAGCCGCAGGCGAGGGTTGTAAGCACCTGAGGAATGCTTGTCTTTTTTTCCTTCCGAGGGTTGAATACAATTTTTCTGCCAAAATGGACGAAAGCGAGCGTTTTTAACCGAGCAAAGCGAGGTTAGAATGCTCACTTTCAGTCCATGTAGGCAGAAAAATACTATAGTCCACCTACTACGGGAAATTTCCTTCTGATGACTTGCCTTTTGTAATTTTTTATGGAAAACAAATAATTTTTATACCGCCAGCGTTTTCCAGTTTTCGTGATTCAAGTATTGATGGATAAATGTTAAATAAATAATCTTATGAAAAAATGATAAATAATCTTATGAAAATTCCTGGGATACTGTCATTAATATTTATTCAATTTTTCATAAGTTGTCAACCCTTCCCCTCTTTCACCCTCCAAACTAATTAATGACTGACTCGATTAGTTTGCCATTGCAATAGAACACGTGCAGCTAGACTCTTGCTAATCCCCACGAAATCCGCCCGAAGGGTACAATTGTTTTAGAAAAAAACATTGTATTTAGCTTGAAAATAGACCGCTGATGAGAACTCTGTGCCAGACGGCTAGATTAGCGCAGGAAAAGGGAGGCAATAAACTCGGCCTGGCGTCGCTTGTTGGCACCTTATAATTGCTACCTGACTTATTGCTACGCTGCAATGAGTCGGGCTAGTGTGAGTGACTGAGGGGTCCCAGGAGGAATCCCCCGCTGGTTGCTCCGCGTGCATGTGTCTTAGCTTCTATTTAGACGCACCTCATTAAGTGATTTTTCAAATCACTTAATCAATTTTCCTACAAATGTCCTCAATTGCACCAAAACCAGGACTTCAATTTTTTTTCCTTCAATCATTTTTTCAAATTAATTTTCTGTGAGACTTTGAATATCCTCAAGATACTCTTGATGGACCTGACCACCAGATGCTGATTATTTTGGTTGTCTTCCACTTCCTCGTACCGCCTTCGGTTTCTTCGGTTGCTTCGGTTTCCCCCGGGACCTCTTCATTCTCCCGTGCCAGATTTCCTTCAACCCCCATATGACTCTCTTTTCAATAAATCGGTTACATAAAATTTGGTCGGCAAGTGAGTCAGTCATTTTTGTCGCGTGACAATAAATCGTTAATTGGGGATCGATAATTCGACTTGTCACTGACGGCAGTACGACTGTCATCTGACCTGTCACGAATTCCGCCCGAATGATTAACTCAATTGACCACAAGGTAAGTCCCAGTGAATGTAATTCTAAGATAAAAATCGTAATGATAGAACCGATTACCGAGTGAAGATTCAAAGCACTCGACGTTTATTTATTCTCTCCCGGTGCATCGCAGAGATAGAAAATTGATAATGATGAATTACGAATTCTCTTGGGCATGCAATTTACATATCGAGGCTGAATCAACGGGAAACTCTCGGGTTGACAAACGTATATGTAACCAGATGTATATACGGTTGACGGGGTCATTTGTCGACTGTCGAGGATGCAAAAATTATAATTTATTCGTTGCTCCGAGTGATCCTGATTTTCAAATTCCAATAGAGCCCTCTTCTACTTCATTTAATCATTGAATTTTAAATATTTACTGGTACTTTAGATCAATTCAAAAAATTTAATCCTCGAAATATTAAAAAATCCCTCAAACTTTTGGGATTAATGAAAAATGGAATTATTGTGACTGAATAAAAATTAAAAATCAGTTGTCGGGGCGTGTTTTAAACGAAATATATAAACAAAAGAATGAAATACTCACTAGAATATTTGTCTATTGATAATAACCAAATCTTTTAAACACATTTTAAAAACCCAGTCGATCCCCATTAATCACTGGGGAAGGAAACAAAAATTTTTTTGGACTTTCGATTTTTCACCCCCGGGGCTCGCCGATTTCAGCGATTTTCCCCTGACTGAACACATTTTCGGCAATATGTAAAAAACTACTGCTCCTATCACCCCGGGGCTTGTTTCATTCGAACGCTGAGCTCATTTCCCATTGGTATAGTGTCCTGGGTAGTTTACAAAATAATTTTTTTTAAGCGTTTTTTAGTAATTTTACGATTTTCAGAAAAACTGTAAAAACAGTTCGAAAAGTCCTTTTAAAAACTTGCCAATGCTCCATATCGATGGGAAATGAGCTCAGCTTTCGAATGGAACAAACCCCGGGGCGATAGGATCAATAGTTTTTGAAATATCGCCGAAAATGTGTTCAGCCAGCCGGAAATTGCTCAAATCGGCGAGCCCCGTGGTCAAAAATCCGAAAGTCAAAAAATTCAATAAAATCTTCATCTGAGAGGCTATATCGATGGGAAATTTCCTCAGCTTTTCAGATCCGCTCGAATTTTGCGGCTAAGCCTGATAGTTTTCAAGATATCGGCCGTTTTCTGACAAAAATTTCAAAAAAGGGCCCTAAAAGTCGCTAAAGGACTGACAACATCCGAGAAGTGATGCCAAAAGGGCCCAAAAACGAAAGTAGAAACCCCTAGAACCCCCTCAGCGCTCAAAAACTCTCAAGAACGACGATAACGTGCTGAAAAATCGAAAAAACTGAAAAAAAGCCCCAAAAAGGGTCAAAAACGGCTAAAAGGGGTCAAAAACCCCCAAACCAGCTGCCCAGGTCATCTTCTTTCAAAAAAATCGAGATTTGGACATCCTCGGTCGGCAGGCGGGCCAGCCAGTCGGCTGTCTGGCCTGAAATTCGGAAATG
>JAPYZN010002511.1:0-19151 GCA_030522865.1 Psyttalia lounsburyi
GGAAAAGGAGGAAAAAAAAAATATAAATGAGAAGAGGGCGAGAGAGTGAGGGTTGAAGAAAAACGGAATAGGAGGGAATAAAAAGCGAAGGAGGAAAGGTAAAAAAAAAAATATAGGAGGAGAGGGCGCGCACGGAATTACAAGAGATTAGATGCCGGGCCAGGCAGTAACGAGCTACTGTCGGTAAAACAGTCTTATCTGCGTCGTATATGAAATGCCTCGGCGATCTTGGAGGGGGGGGGTTTTTTGCGCTTATTTATCGGAGAAAGAGGAGTAAAAACGATTCGGTGTTTTTTACTTTATCGACGGACCCTGGCTGCGCTCTACCCGATGACCCCGTCGCGGCTCTGTATCTCGCGAGTGTCTCAAGGTTATTACGTGGAGTAATGAGAGTAATTGAAATTTTTGCTTGGGGAGGGGGGCGGATTTCACCGATTCCACCGATTTTTTTGACGCTCCCAGTTAATGAGCAGACGATTTTTACAGAGAATTCAACAGTTTTTTAAATTAATTATCCAATGGAAAAATTTTCAGGAAACAATTGACATTTATTTACTGCTCTCTCGTAATTATCAATTGATAATTGAAATTATTTTGTAGTTTCAATTTTTTTTAATCACCAAATCAAATTAATTTGAAGCAATGTTATCTCGATGGAACAGAGGAATAATCACTTCCGATCTCGTGTTGTCGAGCTTAAACAATCGCGAACCCGAAAGACCAGCAGAAGAGGTTCACCTCCACTCCGAGGGTGTTCATCGTCAATTATTTTCCCCATTGAACCCACACAAACGCAAACAACCCGTATTTTCAGTTGCCACACATAAAGCGCAGTTGCTCTATTCTCCTGGAACCAGTTTTCCCTCCGCAGGCCACGCGGCGCAGAGCGAGAAGGAAAGATCGCCTGAGTAATAAAAAAAAAAAAGAAAAAAAAAAGGAGGGATGAGAACGCGTTCGCTGTGGCATACACTCGAACCACGTTTATGAACACACACGTCGACCCGACGATTGTGTGCGAGTATCACGCAGCGTCGCACCACACGTCAGCTAAACTAGAAAGTTGCCCCAGCCCCGAACGCTAAAGAAGCAGCGCGCGATACTAGGAGCCTTTCAAATTTTTTTTCTCCCAAGTCGAGTCACTTGTGAGCCTCTAAAAACCTGAAATTATTCAGGAAAAATGTGAAAATTACGGCAAACGAGGGGGGAAAATAATTATTCAAGAGTTTGGCATTTTTTACAGCCCAAATGACTATTTGATTTTTCATTTTTGGAAATGGAATTAATCGCCTGGGGTCGGGAGTCGAACCCGCAATCCTCAGGTTTTCAGTCTGAGCCTTTGTACACATTCGCTGATTAATTTAATGTAATGAATTTTACAATTGAACATGGACAGTTCATCAACACCTGGATTTCATTATTCATCGGGTGATTAGTGAATGAAGATGGTGAATTAATTCTTGATAATGATGGATAATTCATTAAATGAAAATTAATAATTGAATTAACGCGTGAATTTCAATTACAATTACGGAAAATTGGCAATACGAACGGGATAACGAGATTAGGGGGCGTTGATGGATATCACCCTGGATTTTAGGTGGGCCAAGTGGTCATGGCTGTTGAATTCCTACTGACGAACAACCCCATTCTCGTGAGTAGAAAGTCTCCTGTGACATTCGAGGTACGGGGCAAATACAACAGCTATACGACACGTTTTGAAGCCAAGTCGAGAGCGTGGGTATCAGCACGGAACCAACTTCTACAACGCATCGAGGCTCTGTTGCCACATTTCGCGGCCTCTGGCTTCTCTGTCCTATCGGCGGCTGCTCTCCTGCTCTAGAGCATCAGCCAGCGTTGCCAGTCGCGGCTGGCGGGAAACTAACGTTTCAAAGATTATACGCGCCTCGACTACTCGTCGTTACTCGATAATTAATAAATTTTTGTTTATCTTTTTTTTTTTTTGCCTGACAGGATCTCGACATTTTTCCCTTTTTCCGCACTTCCCTTCGGGAGGCCGCCACCTCTAGGGAGGGGGACAATATCGCTGGTGGGACGAATTGAAAATAGAAATTCCATCCGGTTACATTGAAAATAAAGACCCGAAATAATTCTCGCTACCAGTGTAATGCAGGAGTAAAAAATCGAAATGGTTGCGCTCACGGCGAGCTCCAGAGACTCGAGGAAGGTGTACAGTTTTAGACTACGGACTGGCGCGTCGGCGTCGAGTTAAAAATAACAGTATAGCCGGCCTAACCAGTCGCATTGCTTTACTAGCGCTCCACGACCGGCTCTATCCCTAGAATTTTTCGTCTCTCGACTTCGGTTTTTTAGTTTTTTTTTTGAGAAGATGAATAGTCATCGGGGGGATTTGGAACTTTTGTCCTTGTTTCGAGTGATTTTTGGGGGCTCGGGAGTCGGGGGAGTTCTGGCGTTATCGCGGAATACTCCCGGAGTCCGCAACCTCGCCCAATAAAATTAATTTTAATTTGAAACGCCTGGAAGTTTCAATCGGGGACTTGAATGTTGGATTGAGACCGCGGGTTTGGTGGTTGAACGGTTGTACGGGAATATCTCGGGATCGAAGGGAAATCGCGAAAATTTTGTTAGGACCTCTTTTGGGGAACTGGTTGAGGCGGACAAAAAAGGTTATCATCAAAATTTGGCTAGCTCCCTTTGAGCCGGAGATATCTGTCGAAAACTGAGATAAATCGGCTGAACTCGGTTTGTCGCTGAGCTACTGAATCTTCGGGTGGAAATTTCGATTTGATCTCAAAATTCTGAGTATAAATCGCGGAAACTGAAGCTTTTAACAGCCAATTGTAAATAGATCCACAAAAATACCTTTGACGAGCCTTTTTGCAGCGGAATTTTACACTAAAATAACAAAAATTGAGAAAAACGTCGGCCAAAAATGGACAAAAATCGGTTTTCTCGTGATTAATGAGTGAGAATTTTTACACTTTTCGGTTTAATCGATGGTCTTGCCGCGTGTGTTATTTTTTCGCCTGACGTTTGTCTTTGTCGCTGGCCTAATCATTACAACGAGACCAGCTGACTGCCACACGCTCCCAGCTCAGCCTTGAGAGACACTTCTCTTATATATGTATTTTTTTTCCTTCTCGTCGTCTTAATTCGTCTTTTTCGCTGTTTTCTACCGCGTAAAGGAGAGAAATAAAAAATACCACGGGACAACGGAATGGAAGGAGACGTTGGACATGTACTCGAGATGTATATGTTCCTGTACACTCTATGTATATAACGAAATTCGTCGAGTCGACTTTCACGAGCGTCGCGTAACCTTGTCTCAGCGTAGGCTTGTACACACGATGGCACCAGTGCAAACCAACCAAACCATTTTATTTTCGTACTTGACGGGTATATAGGCGACGCTATATACTGACGATGTGCATGATACACATGTACACCATTATGTGCATAAGCCTGTGTCACAGTCATTTGTCATCTGGAGCTTGCCGGCTTCGGAGGGCGATTAAAATCGATGAAAAGAGAAATTACCATTTGCCAGTTGTTTATTTATTTATTTATTTTTTTTTGCAACGCACGGACTGTTTAGATCGCCTCTTCGAGGTCTTACATTCAGAGGAATTTTCCATTTCACTAGGATTCGGAGGCAGATTTTTAAGGCGAACGATGAGACTTCGAAAGTCTAAGTCTAAGTCTAAGTCTAATTCTTAAAATTGTTGAGAATATAAAGTCTAATTTTTGGGTCTTAAATTGACATTTTCAAGGGGAACATTAGAAATTTGGAGAGCCTCAAAAAATTCATTAATTTTTTTACTCCCGAATTGTTTAGAATTTCTCCGTCGACGTATGACAAAAAATTTCTCAATTCGTTTAAAAACGAGTTTTAAAATTCTTGGAATGTCATTTCAACTCAAAATTTGGCAGTCGTTGAAAATGGAAACTCCTCCCCCCGGCCGGATAAAAAATAACCAGGGATTTTTTTATAAAAAAATTCTGTGAAGTCGGAGGCGATTTTTTAGGTGGAAGGAAGAGGAGGAAAATTGCGCGGGGGATGATGCAGGCATTAAGGACCCTATCGGGTTAATTACCCCGCGACTTCCTTGTGGACGACCTTGGGGTAGTTGTCATTCATCCCTCGGAAGGTCATTGAATCCTGCGGTGGGGCACCTGTGCCGTTTTTTTATTGTTTTGTATTTTTTATTTCATTCTTGCCGCTCGTCTTTGTTCATTGAGACCAGGCGGGATGAGAATGATTACGAATGAAGGGGTTCTTGGGGATTGTCGATGAGATATACTGCATACTCGGGCTCTTGGAGGAGAGGAGAGAACAGTTCAATGCGGCCACACCTTTCACCAACACCCAGTGGGCCGACGGTGGCGAGGGGGTGGCGGGCGGGACTGGCCTAGGACCTCTCTAGTTGCCAGCGGCTGGAGTCGCTGGTGGAGATCGAGAGGCTCAGTCCGCCAGTTTCATCGGCTTCCACTGAGTAACAGTAAAACTCTCCCACGTTTTGCTGGCCAGGGGCATTTACCATTGCCGGGATCGATTTATTTTCAACTGCGGACGGCCACTGAGGGACTGAGTCCCCGTTTACAATTAAATTATTTTGAAAATTTCATTGGAATTTTCTATATTTTTAATTATTTATATTTCCAAGGCTCAACTGAACTGCCGATCGTTGTTTGGGGACTGATGGACTTGGACTCCCCATCGAAAATCAAATTTTTATTTTGAGAATTTAAACGGTTGGGACTTTTGAAGAAAAAAAGATTCCCAAAAGATTTCCAATTTTTTCTTTGACTTTGAGATTTTATTTCGGTTGAGGAGACTTTCGCGAGCTGGAAATTCAGACTTACAAGTCTCGACCTCTGATTGTTGTTGAGGTACTGACGGACTCGAAGAGTCCCTCTCCAAAATCAAATTTGAACAAGCAAGTGACGCCAGAAAATAATTAGCCCCTTTTGGGATTTTTAAAAGTCTCGAGAGCTAGAGTCCAATGAGACCTCGTCATAATTTTGAGTTCAACATTCAGAAGCCCCTGAACTAGCTGGGAAACATTGGCCAGCGGTGGCTCAGGTAGTGGAGGTCCCTGAAATTTTTCAAATCCAAGTGCTTTTTCCAGCGCAGACGCTCCGACGATCACCAACGGAGGACAAAGGGGCGCCCCTAACCTGGCCCGACCCCTTGGCGCATGAAAGACTCAGCGACCCTCCTTATTCCGTTGGCCGTGGGGTACCCCCGGGTCTCTTCTACCCCGAAATACAACAATAGCATTGGCCGCCCCTAAAAGCCCCGCACGTACTGGCCTTCCATCTACGCAGCGTTCGCCTCGTGCGTTTTTCACTGATCCGGAGGGGTCTTTTCGCTCTTCTGCGCGCCCTTTTCTCTCCCTCCGGCTGATGTATATTCCGTCCCAGGGGTAATAGTTCCCCCTCTGGGTAGGTCTTTTGCGTCCCACCGAACTCTCATCTTCGGGGATGAAAAGCTTTATTTTTTTTGTTTATTTTTCGGGAATAATATTTGGGTCAAGCCGCCCTAAATATTCCGGAAAAATACTCATTGTTAATTAAGAAATATTTATTTATAATGCCCGCGAATTAATAATCTATTTTATAATAACTATATTATTCAATTAATTATATTACTAGCGCCGTTGAGGCCTTTTTTGTTGTGTTATTTTCTTTTCATTAATTTTTCAGTCGCATCTCTCGATTAATGAATTTCTTCGTATCGTTGTTATTATATTTCAAAATAAATTAAATCATTATGCATTTTCATTAGGTTATCACTCAGTCAATTACAGCAAAAATTTGGGGTTGTCCATTTTGAAAAAGAAGCCAAGAACAGAAATTTTCAAATTTCTAACTTTACTGGCTTCCAAAATTATATGAATCAATTTGCACCCCTTTCAACCCTCCCCGGGTTGATTTTCAAAAAGAGAAAAATTTGGAGTTGTTCGTTTCGGATTTGAAGCCTTTGTAGAAATTTTCAAGTCTCCCATTTCAGCCATTTTCAAAAACATCCGAAAAAATATGCAACCCCTGTCACTCCCTCAGCGGGTGAATTTCAACATCACACACGCCTCACCCATTCAACTATCAAATTTATCTAATGGATTTATAATCCGCGAATTGAACATTAATTTCAATTTACGCGCAGAGTCATTTAGTCATATTTCTTTTAAATTTTGAAAAAAGAAGATTTGAATTTCGCGCCACTTTCCCTTCGACTTCCAGAGCCTTCGATTCGACTTTCATGAGGTCGATTAGCATTCGAGTTTTCATTCGAGTGCCATTCGAGTGCTCATTCGAGACTCTCGATGCCTCTCTCTCATTATATAGAGAAATATAATTTTATTATATACCAAAAAATTAAATTGCAAGTGCAGGCGGAATTTTAATTTTATCGTCGGCGGGAAAAAAAATCGTCAAATGATTTTTTATTCATAAAAAAATTATTAATAATAATTTTAATGTTGTAATTGACGGAGGTTATGAATTTGAGTTCTCACGTTGGGTTAATTTTCCGCTGACGTGTTAAGAAATTGAATTACATTTTTTTTTAATTGAGAAAATAATTCCGAAATTATTTGTCGGTTGAAAATGAGTTTTTTTCGGCTGAAAGAGGAGCAATTAAAAATTCCGTCAGACAAGTTTCTCCGGTTTTTATTCTCTCGAGGAGGGGGGGGATTTTCCGATGGCATTTTCCTGGGCCCATATAATAGGTCTCAAATGAAATATCCGAGAGGGGATAATGCCGAAAAGTGTCTGACCCTCGTCACAATATCCGTCCCCGGATCCCGGGGGGTTTTTTTTCTCTACCTGGCAACTGAGGGACTCCAGGTATAGGACCCCAAATGCCCCTCGCCGAGTGGCTCTCGATGGCGACTGACTGACACTCGGGATTCCTCGTAAAAGGGCGTTAGAACAAAATAAAAATAATTTCGTCGTAAATTCCAGTTGTTGAACAGGTGTAACGGGTTCAATCGTTTTATTCGATAAAAATTGGAATTGTCGTTCTCATTAAATTCTAAACAAACGCATTTTTGCCGATTAATAATGGGATTATTTTGTCAATAGCAATCGGTAGAGGAAATGGACTTTTTCGCAACGATCGGGGGAAAATTGAATTTTTTTGGTTTTTTCGAATTCAGTGGGGAAATTCGCGATTTTTCATCTCGTCATTTTTTTTGTCTTGTTTTTGGTACGGATTTCGGAGTCTAATTGGGAATTCTCGGTGAATGAACTGGGTAACAGGTGTTCAATCAATTTATCCGATAAAAATTGCGAATATTGTTCTTCTTTTACAACAAAACGATTTTTCTCGGTCGGAAAATTGACAATAGGGACTGTTGCAGCTGGTGTTGGGATCCCCTCTCAATTGACGGAAAGACGAAATGGTTTTATCAAAATGTTCAACTACCGGTGAACAATTGATTTTTTTTCAATAATTGGAGAGGAAAAAAATCGAAAATTGAAGGATTTTCCGTAATTTTTTTTGTTAATTTCAGTTTTTGGTCCCAGTTTTTTTTCATCTCGTCGAATTACGTCGTCGGCTTTGGCGGGCGATGAGGGGTAATTGATTAAACAATTGGGGAATTTTTCGGGGGGAAGTTTGAGAAGAGAGAAAATTGAGGGGAAAGGGGGACAATTACGGAGGATATTTTGGATAAATTTTATATTGATCTGGGGAAATGTAAAAACGCGCCATTCTTGGGGGATTTCTTTTGTGGGAGAGGCCAGGGCGCCTACTCCACTGGCACCAGTGAGAACAGGTTCTACACAGGACTTCGTCTAATTTTTTACAGCCTCACTTCTCTCCACTCACCCCCGAGTGCAATCACCACTGTCATTGTACCCAATTTTCGGGGGTTCGGTTACGGTTTTACGAGTGTCATTTTCTCTCTGACCCGGTCAGTCGGATGAACCTGTCTGGGATTATCGACCCCTTTCAATTTCCCTCATTTGTCCGGTAATAAAACGAAAAAAATTGCCGCTCCAACGAAGAACTCGGAGGAAAAAAATTATCTCATTTCAGCAATTTTTAACTGACATTTTTCACTATTTTTATTTCACGCTCTTCAAAGCCTTTTTTATAATTTTATTTTTATAGATTTTTGAGAGACTCAAATTGCGATTTTGAAGACTTCATTTTAAGAATTTTTAAAATCTCCAATTGCGATTTTGAAGACCTCTTTTGAAGAATTTTTAAAATCTCCACTTGCGATTTTTGAAAATAATAAATACGTAAAAATTTTTCATAATTTCTATTTGATATTCTTCAGAGTCTTTTTGATAATTTTAATTATTTTATTTTTATAGATTTTTGAGAGGATCAAATTGCGATTTTTAAGACCTCATTTTAAGAATTTTAAAAATCTCTAATTGCGATTTTTGAAAATAATAAATACGTAATAATTTCCATTTGATATTCTTCAAAGTCCTTATTATAATTTTAATTATTTTATTTTTATAGATTTTTGACAGGTTCGAATTGCGATTTTAGAACCCAAAATTTATAATTTAAAACCTCATTCGGAGAAATCTCGAATTGAAATTTTTGAAAATAATAAATACGTAAAAAATTTTAGTAATTTCCATTCGATATTCTTCAGAGCCTTTTTTATAATTTTAATTATTTTATTTTTATAGATTTTTGGGAGGATTGAATTGCGATTTTAGAAAAAATTCAAAATTTATAATTTAAAATCTCATTCGGAGAAATCTCGAATTAAAATTCTTGAAAATAAATACGTAAATAATTTTCGCGAATTCTCGGAGGTTAATCGGGAAATTTTTGTCATCTTCAGGCGACGCGCAATATTTTTTTGCCACTAGCCCCGAAAACCGCGATTCCCCCCGATAGCGAGGGGCCCGAGCGATGAAAAATGAGTTATAGTAATGAAAAAGGGCGATGTATGCGGGATGAGAAGAAGCGGGGAACCCCGAGTCCCCCTGTCTCCCACGCGAGTTGCCTGCCATATGGCTCTTTTTTTTTTTATTTCTCTTCATTCTCGTACCCACCCCTGTCTACTCTACACCCCAACACACGCTCCGCTCTTCCTGTCGCAGTGAGAGGGCGCAGAAATTCAAAGTTTGAGCTGTTGCACACGTGCATTCCTTCTACCCTGGCTCTTACGGAGCGTCGGTAGCGCGTGGTTCCGGTGATTTTTGCATTTTCTTCATTACCTGACGGTCAATTCTCCAGCCGACTTGAAAAGAAAAATGATCAAAAAAAAAAATTTTTGCCTCACATTTCCCCACATTCTCCAAATTTTCAGCGCCTGATATTTTCCGATACAAAATAACCAATAAAATATAAATTAATTCTCAAGAATTTGTCGCAAGAAAATAAATAAAAAAGAGAACTTTTCAAAAAAAGAATTCTTCGCGAATTGACGAGAGAACAAAAAAAAATTGTCAGAAAATTTTGCGGCTCATTTCCCCACATTTTGAAAATCCTGACGGCCCGATATAATAAATAAAGAATAAAATGTCAATTATCTCTAAATAATTAATCAAAATAAGAGACTCTCGATAACTGGCAGAGTAAAAACAAAAATTCTTTCGGTTTTGATCGTAAAATTTTAATTACTTCCATATCCGCCAATTGATCTCGACGAAATTGCACTGAATATTCCCGCCAATCCATTACCGCACTCGCCGAAAAAGCCTCGAGACAATTATCGTAAAGATTACGGAGTGGAATTGAGCCCGGGGAGTCGAGTTTCCAACAATTTTCCTGTGATCTTTTTGGATCGAGAATGATCTCCGGGGAGTAGCAGTAAGAATCTCGTACGAAAATTGAGGGGAGGGTGGAGATGACGGTTGGGAGCCCCTGTTGTAGCCCGAGTGAGGGATCGTCAACCCCTCCAACGGGGGAAGTTTCCTTTATTCCTTTTTCCCCCCCCCCCGAGTGCAAGCCTCACCCGGTAGATTCGTTGGGGTTGTTTGGTATATGGGGTAAGCCATTTACTTCACTCCCCTATTCTCTATTTTCTCCATGTACTCGGTACATAGGGGAGTGACCGAGTGAATCACACTTGGCCTGCTTTTGTCTTTTCCGATGTATTTCAGGAAAATCAGGTAATTATTTAAGGACCACAGATAAATTACACTTGAAAATATCGCCGCCTAAAATATCTCTCTCCAAAAAAATCACTCTCGAGGAAATATCTGACAAACAGAGTGACACAGCGAAAATTCGGTAGAGACCTTTTTTCTAGGGCACTCCCAGCGCTACAAAAAAGGTCTTATCAAAATTTTTGATATCCCCCTTAGATTTCCCGGAATTTGAGACAGTAGATTTTTCAAAATCGCGCCCAGTCGATTTTGACGATTCCCCAGTTTTTAATGAATATCTCGAAATTTAGGGGAGATAGCGCAATTTTTGATAAGAGCTTTTTTGTAGAGCTCGATTTTCTCTGCAAAAAAGGTCATTATTAAAATGTCGATAGCTCCCGTAGTTTTGGAGATATCCCTCGATGGATCCATGGATTTCGTCGCTGGGGGTGACTAAAAATTTGTTTTGGGACCAGTGACTACCCTCGGCCGCGCTCCGGGTCATCCCCTGGACTCTGAGACCACCCGTAGGTGTCAAGTCCTTGAAATTATGAGTACATGCCTCGTGTAGTGCAATCTTATCCGCCTGATAGCGACGTACGGCCTAATCTCCCCGGACTTTGTGCCCCGATTTTCCTCAAATTTTGACTAAGAAAATTGCATTTTCACTTGAGGGCGAGGAAAATTGACAAATCGGGGGATGAAAAATCGCGGATTAAATGAAAATGTCGGCCGTTGGGTATCTCGTTGCGACGCAGCGAGACTCGACTCTGTTCTCTTTCGAAAATAACACGCGGCTGACGTCATTCCCGAGCTCACCAACGATACTCAGTCGTCAATGCAGTAGTCACTCTTATTCCTCCTTGAAAACCTCGCGCGAATGATGAAAACAAAAATTGCAAAATAGGATATTACACGGCAAACGGTAATTGCCTCTGAACGAAAAAAAATTGTTTCTATAATTAAAAAAATTACGAAAATGACAATTTAAATTTCTGCGGATTTTGGACCACTTGATTCTCGGGATTATTTTTTATGGAGAGCCAGAAAAATTCTGGTAAATATTCTTTTGTATTTTTCGGTTAATTTCTGTTTTGGTATTTCAGAGAAAATCGTTTAAAAAACATTAGAAAACCCGGGTAAATAGATTTTTTAATGTTTCTTGAGGTCATCAGAGGTTTGGACTACTCACTACACACGTGGGCCCGTTGACGTACGCTTTTGTAATGGATTTTTAATAGCACATCCTCTCCCTCCAGTTTATTTTCCGTTTCGAGCGTAATATTCCCTCCGAAATGCTGCGAAATCTATCCCTTTGTGTTCCTATTTAATATTTTTCATTAAAAAACATTGATTTGACAATTAAATTCCAAAAATCCGCCTGCCACTTGTCAAGTTCCCCTGAATTCTCCCCTTCTAATTTTTCAAAAAATTAATTCCTTTTTTTTTCTGACTATTTGAGTCAAAAAATCCTCCCCAAAAATCCTCCCTCAACAATTCAATTCCAAAAAACCTGAAACCCCCCGAATTTTCCTCTCCTCCCTCCCCAAAAAACTCCTCCCGCAGCTTGTGTACTCCTTTCCCCCCCCCCCCCCCCCCCCCCCACACCCTCCCCCCGCCCCCCCCCCCCCCCCCCCGAATATCTCCCCCAACCTCCCGGAACTCCTCAGACCCATTTTTCCGAGTATTCACTCGGGAATTGAGCAATCATCGCTCTCTAAATTCCGCGTTAACCAGGCGAGCCCACTAGCGGAGGTCCCACGAAAAGTAGAAAAAAAAAAAATGTGGAGGGGGGCCTCCATAAATTGGGAGCGTGCAGCCCCCTCGTTAGCGGGAGCTGGAAATTTGTGAGTAGCTAGAATGAGAACATCCCGAGAGTGGCAATAGAGGGCTGTGCCGTTTCTTGACTTTGATTTATGGACAGCTGAAAGGCGCGTGCAATTCTCCACCGCACTCTCCAGCTAATCCGTTACGCTGACCCCCCCCCCCCCCCCCCCCCCCCCCCCCCCCCCCCCCCCCCCCCCCCCCCCCCCCCCCCCCCCCCCCCCCCCCCCCCCCCCCCCCCCCCCCCCCCCCTTCTACATTTCCACGATTCAACAAGTGCTCCACGCGTTGGCTATTATCGGCTGTAAACGCCTGGCGCTTACCCGGGCCTTTAACGATGTTGCCCTCGGAAAATGTAAATGTCCCCAAACCCCATGGACTATCGTAGCAATTAAATTTTAAATAATTGTCGGTCGAGTGCTGAGGGATAATGAGGGATAATGTTGGGTGATAAAGAATTGAGGGAGCCGGGGGCATTCCCATGTGGGTAACTGCGATTTTTCAGATTTATTTGGGGGCCGTGGGGGGCTTGAGAGAGTTAGGAATGGATTTTTTCAGCCCACCCGGGGCGAAAGTGAGCATTTTAACACCGCTTCCGCCGTTTTGGGAGAAAAATCGGATTCAATCCTTGGGAGGAGAAACAGACAAGCATCCTCCACGTGATTACGTTCGCGTAATTTTGCATGTGAGGATGAATTTTCTACTTTTCATCCCTAGGTGAAAAATACACTAATTTCTGCCTACATGAACCGAAAGTGAGCATTCTAACACCACTTGCGTCGGTTAGAAACGCTCACTTTCGGCCGTTTTGGGAGAAAAGTCGGATTCAATCCCTGGGAGGAGAATCAGACAAACATCCCCAACGTAATTACGTTCACGTAATTTTGCATGTGAGGACGAATTGTCTACTTTTCATCCCTAGGTGAAAAATATACTAATTTCAGCCTACATGGGCCGAAAGTGAGCGTTTTTAACCGAGCGAAGCGTTTTGGGAGAAAAATCGTATTCAACCCTCGGAAGGAAAATCAGACAAGCATCCCCCACGTGATTACGTTCACGTAATTTTGCACGTGAGGACGAATTGTCTACTTTTCATCCCTAGGTGAAAAAAAAACTATTTTTTAACGTCTTCAATTGCGGCGGGATAATTATCCCAATTCCCTCGGCGTTCCCCAGGAGAAATAATCAATTAATTATTGATATTAATGATTATTAATTAATTCATCAATTATTATAATTATCATTGTATAATATTTATTATAAGTAGACGGGAAATTTATTGGAGAGTAATTGTCTTCCAGAAATTTCTGGACTGTTTGCAAAGATCATAATTTATTTTTGAAAATTGTGGCGTATTTCAATTAATTTTTCGTGGAGAATTCGTTTAGTGACGGTAGGAAGTAATGATCGACTCGATGAAACGGTTTACTAACAAAAAAGATTAATTAAATTTAATGAAAAATTGAAGACAGGCGAGAAAATTTAGATTTATCATTTGCAATGGAATTATCGATTGAGGACTTTGAAAGGTATCAACCGGAGATCTTCAAGTCTCAAGTTCAATTGAATTGTTTAAAAAGTCAATTGCAAATCTTTGAAAAATCCATAAACATTAATTTCAACTGAAATAATGGAAGAATTTCCAAAAATCCGGTTTGAAGTCGGAGTCTCGACGGCGATCCCCAGCCCCTGGGGTCTGGCTCAAGCCGGCGATGGTACTCCTGGTGGCACCTCGTGGAGCTCCCCCGAACCCTCTGAACGCCAGAGGCTCTCATTGGGAAGCCGGGACTTTCGAAAACCGAGAGACGCAATTCTACTTTCTCCCGTGGGAAGCCGAGGGAATTGGCATCCTCGCGATTTGGAATTATTTCAGGGACAATTAGCGATTAATTTTCCCTGGCTTTTTGAGCCACATCGGCCAGATGGGGGATGGGGAGGTTGGTGAGGAGTGGCGGATGCGCCCGCATGGTATATCGGCCAAGTTGCCAGTTAAAAGTCCCCCGACCTCCGTTGAATTTATGCTTACGATTGGAGTTTCTGTCATTGCCGGGGACTGCTCATGCCGACGATGACTTCTTTGACGGACTCGGGTGGCCGGGGGGGCGCGGGCTGACGTCATCATCCGGGGGTATTCATCAGCGAGCCGAGTCTCTGAGTCACGGGCACTGCCAGGCCTGCTGCTGGTCTTGGAGACGTTGAGACAATTCATTGAATCACTCGATTAAAGTCGAGACTTAAATATTCACGCGCGGTAATCGCGAGTTAATGGGGGGAAAGAGCCAATGATTTGGATGATTTAGCCGGTGGAAAATTATACCAGAGGTCGGGAGTGGTAATCCTGAGGATAATTGAGGCTCTGATCTTCAGTGGAATTCGAGAAAAGAAATTATTGACAGAGAATCAATTGAAATTCTGTTTTTTAGCAGCAGAAAGACAAGAGGAGCCCATTTTTGGAGATTTTTTCAACAAAATCTGACAAACAATTTTTATAAAATAATTAATCATTGAATAATTGAGGCCAGGGGGTACCTCCAGGTGAACGTTATCTAGATTATTTTTGTTTTGAATTTTTTATCTCCAAAGGAGTCCACTTGGACACTCATTTTTTGTAATAAGTAGGTCCCCAAGAATAATTAATAAATATTTTAAAAAATAGGGACAATTAGGAATATCTTCAAAGGGTATTTTTGACAAATATTGTCACATAAAAAATGGGTAATTAAATAATTAAACAGAATTTCCTTGAATGCCAAAATTCTCTGGAATTCCACTGGAGCGATGGAGATCCGAATAATGTCTGCCCAATTGTCGAATTGTCAATGACTCAAAATAAAATAAAATAAATCCTAACAATGGCCGTCTCCTTATGTTCCAGAGTTGTGCAATGATGGGTCTGCAGGCCACGGCAGGTAAACGTAAACTGGAGGGAGGTGTGGGCTGCATGGAGTTCGACATGGAAATGACGGAGACCCCCTCTAAGTTGGGCAGAGTTGAGGGTAGTTGGTGGGCAATGGAGGAGACTTACACCCCCCAATTGAATCAATCATCATCATCCTACTACGACATGGAGGTTGCCTCGCAGTGCCTCCAGAGTCCAGCGTGCCAGGGTGGTACGACATCGCCACCAGCAGCTACCCAGTTGCATCATCCATCCCAGCATTATTATCATCAACGCAGCAATGGTAATGGTTACAATCAGCTGTCCCGGCCCCAGCCCCAGTGGGGTACACCACATCATTATGAGCCACCAACGATACGAAGGGAGGAGAATGGAAAGAGCTATTTGGAATTGGGCTCGAGTTACCGGGCTAATGAGAGATGCTGCGAGGGCTCAAGATCAAGCTGGTGTAGACGTGGTAGAGCGTGTTATAGACAACGTAGACTAGCCGTCCTTAATATATCAATGTGTAAACTCGCTAGGTATCGTCAATTTCCCGATCCAAGTTTGCACAGATCAGTACTGATATGCAATACCCTGAGGCATCTTGAGAGAGAAATGGAGAGAGACAGGAGTCCACCGCCAATGGAGCCGGTTATACAAGCACCAATGGCACAACTACAGCCACCAGAGCAGGGAAGACTTACCCCATTTCCAATGCCACCAACATCCTCAAGTGAAACTGATGTTGACTCGGGAATTGGTGACAGCGATGATAGCCGATCCATCAATTGGGGCAGTGTATTGTCATTGTCGAGTCAATCGCCACTCGATCCACTCAATAATAATGAATTACTTGATGTGGATATTGGGCCTGAGCTGGATTTGGATTTTATGCCTGGATGGAAGTTGACACCACTGTCTGCTGACGATATCCTGAGAAGTACAAATGTTTCTGTTACTGCGGCAACTGCAACGCAGGATCATCATGTTACATCTTCAATTAGCACAAATAATGGAGGAAGTAGTGGGTGTAATTCGAGTAGTAACCATGAATCGTTGATGTGCGTTGGATCATAGCCTCCGATTTTGGCGTCGTTGAGCCATCTCATTGATTTTTATCCACTTACGAACCAGGGGAAATAAGGGAACACTTTGCAGGGGGTTAGCAGGCCTCTCGAGGTGGGACTTTTCTCGACTGGATGGACTTTTGAGGGACGGGTGTGAGGACGATGCTGAGGGACTCGTACGCGGGATGACCCCGTGTTACTGAGGTACTTGTTGGATGCATCGAGGGTACAACTGGATGAGGGACTATTTATTTGGGGGAGTTTGGGCTCGTGTCAATTACATGCCACTACATTACCATTTACCTCGGTTGAGTGGGTTTTTTTTTGGGGTTAGTTCTTGGGGCGAGCGGTGGGGGAGCCACTGCATTCTCCGGGGGTCACTGGTCGACGTTGGCGGGGATTTTGGGTGTGAGATTGAGGCAATTGAGATTTTGAGGAATCCGACAGTCGGAAATTAGGAAATTATTTATTCACTTCGAGACGACTTTTTTATTGATCAATTGAACAGTTGGAGTATTCATTTGGGGATTTTGACTGGAAAATCTCACAAATTTTGCCAACATTGAATTCGATTTCTTCAAGGCCATACGGTCATTAAAAAAATTCCAATTCTCCAAATTTGCGTAATTTATAATAAATTAAAGACGTTAACCATCATTTCTTATTGAGAACTCAATTTGGCAGAGTAAGAATGGAAAATCAAGTCCCCAGAATGTCCCAAAAATCAATTTTTACCAGTGCAACCCCTGGATAATGTCATTACACTAAAATCAACCACAAGGTCCATCATTCGATTTGATTTATCGTAAAATAACAATGAAGAAGAACAAAATAAAATCCGTGCCGCACCTGTGTGATAATCAGGTAGGCAATGTGAAGTTACTTCTCGGATTTTCAACGGTCAATCCCCCCGGGCTGGGGATGCACGATTTTGAGCAATTTTTAATGACCAGGGGATAATGTCGAGGTGTTAAACATTTTAGTGTCAATTTTATTCGTAACGTATTCACCTCGACTATTCCCTCAAATTGTTTTTTTTTTCTTTCTTTTTTTTTTCCAATGAAACGCTCACTATTGACTTGTAGACATCGTCTGCCTAGCTGGACAACGTTGACAATCCAAGAAATCCAAACCGGACGTCACACGATGATTCAATTTATTTAAATAAATGATAATTGTGTGGTTTTTTGGTCGGTTGTTAATCGTGATGACGCCCCTTGAACGGTGACAACCGTCGTGGCCTACGCTCACACCTGATTCTGCACAGAAATATATTTTCATTTTTCATTTTCCCAAGTTTTTCCATTGTCCAATGGTGCTTTTTTTTTTACGAATACGCAATCTATCTCAGCCAATATGCAACAGAATCGCCGATTAATTAACGATTTTATTTGTGACTTGTGATGAGACTAATCAGGAATAATTCAAGAGCCCATTTGGAGGTTAACAATGAGGGAAAAATTAGTGTAAGTAATTTATTTATTCAGAATTGAGGGGAAAAAAACTCACAAACAATGACAAATTCTTCTCTCTTGAGACCCTATCTCTGAACCAATCAATTTTATTCGACATTAAAAATTGCTATTTAACCCATTTTATAAACAATTGTTCTGCACTACATTTTCCCTCGATGTTCGACTCAATAATGGGCTGGCTTGTCTGCAATTATCCTACAAATTAAGTGAATTGTTGAGAGTTAAGGTGGGAGGAAAGAGAATCATAAGTGTCGATGGAAAAAAAAATCTACCGCAATTTTCCCCCCTGATTAAATTGTAATGAAATTGCATGCGAGCGTAGACGCGTACCGCCAATTCAATCTGCGTTTATGAGGGATAAAGAAATACCGTCAAAAAGTACCTGGATTTATTAAATTATTTAGAGGTGAATTGTGAGAGAGAACTATAGGATTTTTCTTTTTTGTTTAATCGTAGCAGTAGGATACGTCAAACGTCAATGATCTCCAAAGTAGTTTACAAAAGTTGTAATGAAACAGAACAACAAATAAAAAAAAGTGTGACGAGCCAGCTGATGTACGAGATTACTCATTATTTCTGGAAAACTGTGGACAATGCATTGATAATGCCCCAGTGTCGCAAGTCCAACGAGTGCAGCTATACTTAATGATATTAAACAAATGAAAATAAAATAGAAAAAAATGACAGGGAGTAATTGAACAAATTGGGTAGGCCAATGGCGACAGACTCGAATGATTAATTCAGATCATTGAATCATTGAAATTATCCAATTGCAATTTTAGGCTTGTTTATCGAAGCAATATTAACTTAAAATATTTGATTTTATTATTATTATTTTTTTATTGAATATTTTCACTTCCAATTCGGTGGTAATTGGGCGGAGTGGACGGAATATTCGGAGGAAATACTCGAAATTCGGGGGCTTAGGCGGCGGGACGCGTCTCGTTGGGGGCCTTTTCATTATTGGAGACTATTACTGAGAAAATTGTATTTACTTTTGTTGAATCAATGATACTGGCACTAATTAATGAAGCTGAAATTAATGGGGAATTTTTTTTAGGGGATCCGGGGGGAAATGAACACATTTTTCGAGTCATTTTCATCAATGCCATTTTTTTTAACATTTTTCCGATGATTTATCTTATATTTTTATATTTAGAGAGAGTTAACGGCAGTAGACGCCATTTTTGTTGTTTTTAATCGCGAGAAAATTCATTTGAACTCGGGGAAAATTTGTTTGTTTCATAGTTTCATTCTCAAATCCCCAAAAATCCCCTAAATCACATTTTTCATTGGTCAATACTCTTCCAGTTTCAGCTTCACGCAAATTCAATAATTGTACTCGATAAAAAAAGTACTGCGGATTTTTTTTAACGATCCAAGTGGAAAAATATTCGATACACGTGAAAAAAGGAGGTCTAACGAGTGCATTTAACAAAAAAACCAACGGAATTTCAGTTTTTCGAGCAATTTATTAACTTATTGCACTTCGATATTTTCCAAAAAAAATCCTCGACTGGAATTCGCCGATTTTTTTCAATTTTGATTTTTGTAATGAAAGAGGAGGCCGAAAAATTGTTAATGTCGGGGGAATTTTAATGGAAAATGTCGCAATAAAAAATCAATTGATTGGCAAAAAAATGGAATTGCACTCGTCGTGTGGACTATTTTTATTTCACGTGTACTGTAATAAATAATTTTGTGCGGAAGTGTGACTGAACGGATAATGCAATTGCTCGAGAGATTAGTGTGGCTGTGCACGGCATAGTTATTTCTTATACGTTTCACAATAAATAATTATTGATTACTCGGTGACTACAAAGACGGAGAGACGAGGAGAGGAAAGAGAGAGAGAGA
>JAPYZN010002512.1:0-20025 GCA_030522865.1 Psyttalia lounsburyi
TGCAACACGTGCGTATCGCCTTTTTCGCCTCGTGTGATCGCCTAGCACTCGTGCGAAAAAGTGCTACTTCACGCACTAGTTGCACAATATACTATTTTGAATGATGTCAACAATTTCACATTAAATAATGAAATTTTTTGTTGGGCTCAACCTGTTTGACTTTTTTACCTGGAATTTCACTGGTATTTCTCAGGTGCTATAATCAACTGTTCGAAAATTTTCCACCCCTCTGAGATGTTCGGGCTGTTGTTGACGGATCAATGATTCATAAGCAACTACAATTATTCTTCGTAAATAAACGATGATGATTAAAAATCATTTTGTGATATGATTAGTAAAGTAATTCTGTAACCATGATATTGCACGTTGATAGAACTCCAATCAAAAGTTCGGCACACAGAAGAAAGTGGAAACCTTGATGGTTTCCATAATAATAAACATAATTCTAAACTCAAATCGATATTTCTAAAAAAATATATATTTTTTTTCTTCTTATTAACATACACTCCTTATATATGATATTTCGATACGATTGCGAGAAAGTGCTTTTGGGCCCGTGAGGGGTTTATAGCACGAGCCGAAGGCGAATGATATAATTCCGTGAGTTTAAAAACACTATTACCGCGAGTATCGAACCCTATTTTTTGTCACTCAGCCGGTGGGCAGGGTTTTATGGCCGCACAGCGGCAAAAAATCTTGTTTGTCATTCGGCCGAAAAGAACTTTTCTACCTCATATGAGTACAGAACTCGGTTTCGGTTCGTCCTGTATCTCATATTCGCCAGCAAAGTTCTTCACGGCCTAGTATCAAAATGTACTATTTTGACACGATGTATGCGAAGTGCACGCGAAGTGTGCGTAGAGTCTGACTTTAGACACAGTGTGTCAAAAAATGCGTCCATATTGAAGTCGGTTTCTTTAACGAGTTATCATCAGAAATGACATTCCATAAAATCTAAGGGTTTCATTATACATATACATGTATCATTATTAATGTCATTGTCCATTAAGTTACTAAATTAGCATCCAAAGGTTTATAATAAATGCCCTCGTACATGAACTCCAATCGACAAAGCTCATCACTTCTCCAGGCAGTATTGGGTTTCTATAAAAGAGAATCAAAGAATAGCCTCAATGAAAATGTTCTTGGCCAAATCGACGAGTCCTTACAGGCAAGAAGTATTATTAAAATTTGAGCTCTACGATGAGGGATTGAAATTTGCAAAATACCAGGAAGTCTCTCTGCCAAGATGAAATTTTCAAAATTACTAATGTTGAGGTTGATTGCTGGAATCCTCAACCCGCAGGCATATCCAAAACTGATGATGCCCACGAGAATTAGACGTGTAGTGCCTGGAGCCTGCCACAGAATTGGTCCACCACTGTCCATCTGAGAAAATGTTAAATTTTATTGTGAGAACATAGTGAACTACAGGACTATAGAGATCTAAATGCGTCACATTACAAGAGATGACAATGACCATCGAATGACAAACAATTTGAGACCTTTAAATTCCAATATTTTCATTTATAATTGCACAATTGCATTCATGTTGACAAGTAGAGAAAATTGCAAATAGTTCATTTTTTTAGATTTTTTGACGAACAAGATATTAATTTCAATTGTTAAAATATGTCAGAATGATACATATGTTCTCGCTATCAGAGGCATTTAACTATTATAATCATGAAACGTCACTTTCATAATCAAAGTTTGAAATTGTGTGAAAACTGTGTGGCAGTCAATAATCGATTAGTTCTGTAAAGAAATCAAGTAAATAAGGCTTATTATCCATCCTCTATATATTATCTACGTATCTCCAGTGGTAATTATGTGCTGTAACGTCAATGCATATTCTTTTAATTGAATTTCTAATTTGTGATGAGCCATGCATGACTCTAGGAATTTAAGTGATTGTACATGTATACGTATACTATATATATATATATACGTATACGTTTTCTCCAACCGTTTTTATCTTTATTTAAAGATCTCTCCATAAACTAAGTTCTTTCAGCTAATAACTCTCGATCGAAGTAGTAACAATTTTTAACATTTCAATGGTATATGATACGATCTCAAAAAGGATAATTTTGGCTCTCTGACTTAAATAATGATTGATTTGAAAATATACCTGGCAAGAGTCTTCTCCATTGCCTATGGTGCAGAATTCCGTTCCGATAAATTTGTATGGGTAGTTCTCCCAATGTACTTCGCACTTCGCCAGATCCACAACCTCAACCTGAATGCCGTGAAGGACACTGCTGCGTGGCCCACCAAAAAAAAGTGCTCCCCATCCTTTTCAACAAGGCAAAATGAGCAATTTTATTACAACATATCATTTTTCGAAATTCCGTTGAGCACTTCTCTCTGCTCTGGGTAAACTTGATAAACAATTCTATCATTCCACATAAATCTATGGACGTCGATGGAAATTCTCATATTACCTAGAATAGTAACTTCACTTCGGGCTATCGGTTCAAACTTGTCATGGAAAGGAAGGCAAGCTGGTCCTACTCGTTCGCTAAATTTGATCACTCTCTCTGTCGTAAGAATTGCCAGATCATTATGCAGTGTAGTTGGATTGTACTCAGGATGGAGGACGATATTGCTGAGACTTATCGACTCTGTGGCATCCGTTTCATTTTCTAATGTAAATCGAATACAATCAATCGAATATAGACTGAAGCTGAAATAGTATATTTCGTAACAAGTGAAAAAAAATGGTTTTTGGTGAGTGGGAGGTTTATATCACGCGCCGATGGCGAGTGATATAATCCCACGAGCCAAAAACTACTTTTTTCACGAGTTACGAACATAACTTTTCATCTCAATATGTCGAAAAATGATGTTCGTAACTCGTGAAAAAAGTGGTTTTTGTCCGCTTCGCGTCGAGTGACTGAAAAGTACTTTTTCGTGTGCGGCACCTGAAAAACGCAGTTTTCGTGGCGCTGCGCGCCACGACATTGGCGTTTTCCAGGTCCCACATCACGAAAAATAATATCCAAGCCTCGCACTGGAAAAAAAAACACCCTCCCCCACGTGCTTGCCATCCTCGCCTTCGGCTCGGAAGGCAATTTTGCATTATTGCTGAGACTTATTGACTCTGTGGCATCCGTTTCATTTTCTAATGTAAATCGAATACAATCAATCGAATATAGAATGAAGCTGAAATAGTATATTTCGTATCAAGTGAAAAAAAATGGTTTTTGGCGAGTGGGAGGTTTATATCACGAGCCGAAGGCGAGGGATATAATCCTACGAGTCAAAAACCACTTTTTTCACGAGAAGTACTTTTCAGTACGTGGAGCGGAGAGGAGAGTGACTGAAAAGTTACTTTTTCGACACAGCGTGATGAAAAATATATAAAACCAGTAGCAAAGGGTTAGCCTAGCAAGCGTTCATTGTTGTGTTGATTTAAGTTCATTCAGGATTGTATTACTGGTTGAGTTATCGCTTTACTACCATTGAAACTGTTCGATCTTATTTTACCTCTCAAGAAATCATGTTCACCAACTACAACTCGCAGATTAGAAGTATTCACTCTGGGAAATACGCAGTGAGCAGCAGTGAGGATCTGCCGATCATTGATGATGGTACCGCCACAGAAAGGGCTCTTCTGATTCTCTTCAATGAGACCAGCCATCATGGGGAACTCATTAACTCCAGTTTCACCACCCCCCACTAATCTCTATTTGCAAAAATAATTCAGATTATACAGGTGATGCTTTTAGCAATCGACATCGAAGAACATCAAACAATCTTATTGTAATAATGAATACTCCTCGAAGCGTCCCATTACATTCAGAGAAAAAACGTAATAATATGCTCAAAGGGTATACTTAAGATCATTTTTTTTATACATTGGAATTGACAACGGTGATGTTCTTTGTGCAACACACTAAATTCTAAATTTTCTCAAGACAATAGTATTTCATACAGTGGAAAGAATTTTTTCTCTCAGTGTATCCAATGAATAATTACTCAATCTGTGCAATTCGGTAAGCTAATTTCACTTTCTACATGTGCATTCCACTATAAATACCTTAATCCGATCACTCATGTTCTGCCATCCACAGCAATAGCCGTTACTCGACTCCGGGAAAGTAATGTGACAGCTGTCTTGATCATCCATTAAGTTCTTCGTAGCATTCGGCATTAACAAACCTTCCTTATCTGCTGATTTCAGGTATAACAGAGTCTGTTCGCAGTAGCTTTGAGCCTCTTCGAAAATTTCTCTTGGATTCGGAGATAATTTCTGGTGTTTGTGATTGAGGAAGTTATTAATCAGCTAATAGATGTCGAAAAGACATTTGCAAATTGATGAAGCGACATTTTCGAGTATTAATTCTATCTATTATGAAGGGATATATTTAATATTATGGCGAAGACTAGATTGTTACTGGTGAATGCTGGATTATTTGGTCAATGTTTACACTTTTTTCCAAAATTCCTTGTTGTTAAATGAACAAAACCTTCGATTTCATTGGAGCAAAACAATTTCAATGAAAGCACTAATTATTTCTATTATAAAACACACTCTATTTGATCCAAATTTCATATTTTTCATATAGAGTATGAAGCAAAACCTGATATTGCATCCGACACTCGCATTTCATTTCTATCCGTCCTTCATTTATCGCCATAAATGTGATTTCATCTCCAGAGGTATAATACTGCATATAGGAATTTCCTGCATTATAAAAATAGTAAGAATTGTTTGATTCAGACAACAGGTGGTACGAGTTTATCTCCTCCACTTGAGCATGGACAGCATTGTTCTGAGCTTCACCTGGTCCTACTATCGTCAAGAGAAATACCAGAGAACCGAAAAACCCTAAAAAAAAGAATAAATTCAATTCATCTTTTCTCGCCCACAAATTCCGCGCGTTTTTTATTTCGACAGTGTTTTAATGCCATTTTCACCTACGGTTTCGAGATTTTCTTATCGAGCTAATGTTCATAGAATTATGGTCTTGTTTATTTGATTACATTTCGTGTTATTTTATTGTATTTTATAAAAATCGATCACTTACCTTTCATTGTCTTTGAAAATTAGTGGTGACTTTTGTCGGACGATAACTTTTTCTCTAATGACGGGAAGCCAATGAAATTATCGTTTTTGACACAATGAATTTATCTATTTTCAGCATACGTGGGGGAACTAGTCAGATCTAGATAATGCATGCCCAGTCAATAATTTGATTTAATGTTTAGCTTGTACGAGTGTCCAATTTGGAAGCACATCTTAAACACTAATTAAGCATGCATTAACAATCCATTTTTTTACTTTATTTGTCAAATATAAAAATTATCCTTCCTCGAAGTAAAATTATACTATCTAGGGACGCACCCTTCGAAGGCCATGGAAATGGGTAGAAAGGAAATTTCGTGTAGGCACTTTATGACTTATTAAGCCCAACTAAAGTGCAGAAATGTTGCTTTCTTGTTCAGACTTATGTAGAGCCGTTGTAGAACCATATTTGCGGTAATTGTGTAGTAGATTCACACCTGAAAGTAGTCCCTGATTTTGGGTGGATTCAGCTGTCGGACTCGTGTGTACGAGCGTTAATCTCCTCCAAATAAACATCTTAAAGGTGGGCTCGAATATTCACAGTCACCAGTGTCGTGAAATTGTTGACAGTAGTTGGATATCTATGTGAGTTTTGATTCAAACTTAATATTGGTTTTCACAACGGGATGAGAGAATTTTCGACGATTAAGATACACCACCACAAGGTCGACCGATTCGTGAAGGTCAGCGTAGTTGAATCGGTTGACTTTTGGGAGGATTGGGGTATTAATTTTTTACCATCCAGTTTGGTGTTGGCATTGTCTTCATCTGTATCGACATGTGTTGTCTTTCGGACCAGATACACCGCCCGGTCCATGCCATTGGCCCGGGATAACGCAAAGAGTGGTGCGGTAAGTAATTTAAACTGTCCATTTAAATCCATCGCACGAGTATACACGAGACGGTAAACATCCACGCCTTCGCGCGGCCTTCGCGCGGCTTCGTGAATGATTCCTACAATCGAGAAAATCGGGGACCCAAAGCTGGTGTGAATCTACTACACAATTACCGTACTTGCAATTTATATTTTACGTAGTTGTGTGGAGTGATGAAAGAAGAAATTTCATTTGAAGAAAATGTTAGGTGTGAGGGAACTGGGATATGTGAAGACTGATAAATCACTCATTTTCTAACAGTTAACTTCGATATATATTCTACAACATTGGAGATAGCGTTACAACTTTTCAAGAGTAGGGTATCTCCCATAAAATATTTTGTCGATGAGATTCTGCTCGTCACTGATTTATAAAATAAATTTTGAGGACTAGTTGACATTTTTTGATGGAAGGTATGAAAATTAGCGCAAGAAAAATCAGAACTAATGGCCTTTATTCACCACTAAAAGCCACCAAAACTTATAAACATCAGATTGCTAATATTTTTGACATGTTGCGAACTCCTACAAAGTTATTGGCTATTTTTAATGAGGAAATGAGAGCTTGAGACTATGAACAATCAATAAATCAGGGAAACTTTTGTGACGAAAGTATATATGGCTATTGACTTATTATATCTAAATAGACATAATTTATTCATGTCGTGGCGAAAAAGCAAAAAGAACTACTTATTAGGAAGCATGGATTTGCTCGCGCCAAGCAATGTCTGCTTTAATAATTATTAACCCAAATTTTATTGTCCCAAACAAACTGGTTTTGGAGCTTTTGCGTTTTCCTCTCAGTCTCGAAATCTTTTTTCTCCCAGCGGTCGGCTTACATCTAGTTAGTGTGGAATAGATGACAGTCGCTAGACGGTAATTTCCTTCTCACCCGAAGGATTTGAAAACGTGACGTCATCCTGCGTTCTTAATACTCACTCCTCTACACAATATTCATAGTCTATAAAGGGAAAACGGTGGAAAAATTCAATTAAAATGCACATCCATCAATCGCTATGCCTCAGAAGGGAGGACGTGACTCGAGAAAGTTATTTTTAAAAATGTATCTGAAAATTTCCAATTGCAGAGACGTCACTTGATAGTCTTTGTTTAATTGAATATTCAGTGGAATTTCAATTTTCATTAATTTTATCAAAATTTCACTTTTGGAACAAAAATGTAAGTCTTTTTTTCTGAGACATGTCGAAATTCACATCGACAATTTATAGAATTCGAGTAATAAAAAGTGAGGAATTACCGCGTGGTTTCTGGGACACGATGAAATCGATAAATCCACCAATTCTGGAGTTCACTGCTGGAGTGCCATCCGCACAGGCACCCCCGAAACTAACGAGACCCGTGAAAATAATACGTTTAGTGGACGGGTTCCTCCATAGGACAGGTCCACCACTGTCGTACTGAAAAAATGCATATTTGAAATGACGAAACGCATTTTTCTACACAGTATCTAACGAAATACCAAAGTGAGAAAATTACTTGACAAGAGTCCCTTCCCTGCCCAAGAGTGCACATCTGGTTTGGATTAATTCTAGGATATGTCCTTTGGCAAGTTCTCGGAGTTAGGACCCCAACTTCGGCTCGCTGAAGGGCTTTTGATTGCGCTTCACCAAATTCAAGCGATCCCCATCCTTTCCCGAAAAATAAAACGAATAGATTTTTATTCAGAGTCAATAGTCGATTTTGACAACTCCTCAGATTTAGATGAATATCTTGGAATGTGAGGCAGAGAGTAAAATTCTTGTTACTACTTTTTTTCTCAACTGACCAAGCAAATTGAGAAGGGGCAACAATGAATTATGAATCTCTATCTCGCTTTGACCCGGAAATATTGTCAATGGAATAGTAAAACTTAACGAAAAATTGTTTTTTGCATTTTCTTGAACACTAAATCATCTTGATCATTAACAATTTCAGAGAAAAATGCAGAAAGACGTTTTATGTTGTGAATTTCCTTATCTACAGAAAACTGTCTCGATATTTCTTCCTCATATCTCGTGTTTCCGACACAAATGCATAGTTAACGAAAATGGGAAAATACTCGTGATTTTTGTACTCGCTAATTTTTAAGTTAGTAGTATATCATGATCTCGGATACTCCAAAGTAGTATTCAGAAAATTAGCTACATGAATCTCTTATTTGACTATTGACATCACGAATATTAATCGTATATTTCGTAACACATGCAAAAAATATTTTTTCGTCCCTGGCGCCCGAAAATTCGTCAGATAATACTTTCATCGCCTGGTGACATAATGTACTATTTCATCACGCTGTGTCGGAAAAGTTACTTTTCAGTCACTCTCCGCTTCGCGTCGAGTGACTGAAATAGTATATTTCGTAACAAGTGAAAAAAATGGTTTTTGGCGAGTGGGAGGTTTATATCACGAGCCGAAGGCGAGTGATATAATCCCACGAGTCAGAAACCACTTTTTTCACGAGTTACGAACGAGTTACGAACATAATTTTTCATCACGCTGTGTCGGAAAAGTACTTTTTTGACACATTGAGATGAAAAATTATGTTCGTAACTCGTCAAAAAAGTGGTTTTTGACTCGTGGGATTATATGGGGGAACCTCCCACTCGCTAAAAACCATTTTTTTTCACTTGTTACGAAATCTACTATTTTCACGTCTTGGGAATAAAACTTTTCATAACAGCGTGATGAAGAAGTATTATCGGAATCGATGTAATCATGTTTGAAAGATTCATTTGGAATTACGGTAAATTACCTAAAATTTCGACGTAATTCCCTGCAAATGTGTCGTGTCTATGTTGGAAAGGAAGACAGGCAGGTCCCACTTGGGCACTGAATGTGATAATTGTAGCTGTGGTAACAATTGCAATATCGTTTTCTTGATTCGCCGGATTGTAGCGGGGATGTTTAACGATGCTTACAATTCTGTGCAGCACGGTTGCGTTGGTTTCATCCCCTAAAGCATATGAATTACAGTTACTTATTGACATGAAATAATGTTAATATTAAAAAACTATAAATCTGTAGTAAACGCAGTTCAGCAATTCCAGGAAATTCTAAATGCTTGAGCTGTTGGAAGACAAGGATTTTTTAACTTCCATGTATTTTGAATCATTAATGATGGGATTCCTTGAAGTTTTAGTAAAACTGTCTCCCATTAAAAAAATTTTCAAATTTTTTAAAGACTTCTGAGACTTGAGACTTTAAAAATTTAGCGATATTTTTGACAACGACAAAGTAACAATTTCTTAATGTGACAAGTTGTTTTTTAGACCTTCTTATGTTCAAAATAATCTCAATAATTAGATGCCAACAATTGAATTCAATTTACACTAGTAGTAAAAAGCTGAAATTAATTATTTGAATTTCACCTCTGAACAAATCATGTTCACCAACTAAAACCCCGAGATTAGCGCTGCTCATATTGGCAGTTATACAGTGAGCAGCAGTTACAACCTGGCGATTATTAATGATAGTAGCGCCACAATAAAGAATTCTCAGAACAGAGTCAATGAGACCAGCCATCATGGGGTATTCATTAACTCCAGTTGTCGTGCCTCCCACTATTCTCGTCTGCAAAAGTAATTTAGATTATTCAGGTGATGCGCTTATCGACTGCCATTGGAGAACACCGAAAAATCTTATCATAATAGTAAACATTGCACAGAGGGCCGTGATTACTATGTAAATAACGAGTGTTATATGATTTGGAAATACTGACAGAAAAATAAGATCCTCAAACAAATCTTACTTGTAACAAAAAAAATCGTTTATTGAAAATTATTAAAAAAAATCTTCTCTGAAACACCTAGAGAACATACCGAGCAGAAAATTTGTTGGCATAATTATCACTTAAATAGTATTAGGCAAGCACATTCCAATAAATTGTCAATAAAAAATTGTCCAACCGATTCGTAATCGTTCGAAAAAAGTTTCTTAACAACTCAACAAAATTATACAAACATCTAGGTAACTTTTATTATGTGGAAAAAATGTTACTAAACGACTAGATATTTTTTTCCGAACTGCCAAACCATTGTACAGTTACCAATCGATTAGGTCATTTTTATTAAAATTTTCTCTCTGAAAAATGTCATTTTTAGTACCACTTAGATTGCACTTAATTTTGAAGAGACTCACCGGATTCTTCCAACCACAACGGCAGGTGTCAGTCTGATCAGGGACGGTTTGGAGGTTGCAAAGAAACCGTCCTCCGGGTGAGTTCGTCGAGCTCTGCAGGACTATCGTTACTTCATTGCCTTGTGATACCAGTTCCAGCCGACCCTCTCCGCAATAACGTTGAGCGTCTCTGGGGTTTGTTTGAATTATGAGGACGTCCAGGGGACATCCCACGTTCTGGGTATTGATAATGGATATTAGTCCCATGTTAGGATTCATTCCGTTATTATATAAAAAGTTTTTGTCTATACAATAATTTCTTTAATTCAGAATGGTCGCCTCATTTCTAGTAATTGAAGTGTAGGTCCCCGCTCTCTCCGCGAATCTCTTTTTTTTCGTTTTTTCAGAAATTTGAAAAAAAACACTCAAAAGTTTGAGGCCGGCTTGCTTTCGATACTTGACCTAATGACCAAAATGAACAGTCTTCCACATGGAGAATGACAATACCTGATACGGAATAATAAACGGTTGGCATTTGATCTGTATCGGTCGATTACTTCTCGCTTTCCATCTGCAATAAGTCCCAGGACGATAATTCAGATTGCTCGCATATCCTGGACTGAAAATGGGGACAGATTCTCCTGGCCCTATCCATTGCTCATAATCACATCTACCATACTGGGACTCACTCGTTCCCACTATTCCCAGGAGGACCAGAAGTGGAGACAAAAATCCTGAAACGGAATAAATTCAATTTTTAGACGGAAAATCGCAATTTTACCTCTTTGTAACCACAATTTGAATTCCTGTCTTTTTATGTTTTTGTTCATAGGGAATTGTCGTCACTCCAATGACATTTCGCAATACTTTCACGATATTCTTATCTGATTAGTGGTCAAGGAATGATCTTGTGTTGGGTTTCTTTTTAATTTTGATTTAGTGGAAATCGTTAACTCACTTCCAAGCATTATTGAAAATCAGAGAAGATCTTTGTGGTCCGTTAACTTCCTCTAACGATAGCGAACTAAATCAGCTTGCTCATTTGACAAGTGCTCTATATAAGCGGGAAGCCCATGCCACTGATAACACCTGTGTATATCTTACACTCGTGCATTTTGTTTTGTTCGGTTTTTTTTATCGCACATTTCTTCGGGCTCAAGTGATCATTTTTTTATGACCAACCGTATGTAAAAACATGATTTCTGACGCTCGGAGATAATTCTCGGTAATTGTCTCTCGATTTTTTTGTGATTGATGGCGTTTTCGGGAGGTGATTGAACTGATGTGAATTATTCATTATTGGTGGAAGCGTTAATTGTTTTTTTTTCATTTATGACTCCGGTGGTTAATGGCTATTTTATCTTTATTCGGAATTTGTCTATGATTTTTCGGCTGTAACTCAACGTGAAAAGGTTTTTTGAGTGATGAATATGGAGGAGTAACGGAGAATTCTTGGAGTAGTGCAGTTGGTGGAAGTCGAACAGGGGAAAAGGTTGTTGGGTATTTCTTGAAAATTTTGTAATAGCATTTAAATTTTTAATGAAGTGGGTTTCAGTGAGGAACAAAATACTCGCAACGAGGATTGTAAATTACCGATTTTATAATATTCAATTTTCTTACTTAGGTTACTTAGGTAACATATAGCATTCATTGCTAAAATTTAATTGATCAAATTTCTCGATCAAGTGATTTTTTTTGATAATTTGGAACACTCTCTTTTACCAATTCCGATATTTTCAATTGAAGTTGAAGGAGTAATGGCAAGTTTCTCTAATAGTGCGAACTTAATAATAAATGTTGTAGATATTTCCGTGAACCTAAAGGTGGTTGATCTCACGTGTACTAAAAATAATTGGTGTCAAGGTAATCAAAAACGTATGGCATTCTCAAAAATGAGAACCGTTTGGATATGTATGGAAATTTTTTAATAGTATTTTTATCTCACCCCGAGAATATATTTTTGGCGAATTAAATGAGAGCATATCGTGCATATTTAATCCGAAATTAAGCTAGCGTACACAGTTAATTCTGTGATAAGACGATAACGAAATCACGATTTTATCTTCAAATAAAAAAAAAACGGAAAATGTCATAATACGTTAAACAACTGTTGATTATGTTTGATTTTACTTCTCGATTTTTGCAGTCGACTCATTCAATTTTTTCTCCAATTCTTTGCGAAAAATTAGAAATAATTATTGCTCTGGTATCAACACTTATAACCTTAGAAGTTACTAAAGAAGTCTAAAGCACTGGAATCAAAAAAGATTTTCAAATTCTGTCCCCATTGTTTTTAGTTTTTCCTCAATGTTTATTTCCAAAAGAAAAGAAAATGCAGCTTTATCTTAAAAGAAAATCAATAGCAAAAGCCGCAGTAATTTAACACCTCTTCATTATCTTCCTTTTTTTCGAACTAGTTTCCTCAATTTTAATTAACACTTAAAGTACACAACTTTTTTTCAATTTCACTTGGCAAAATGAAATTTCGGAATTTTTTTTTTTCCACGTTTGAATTGTTGGGCAGAAAATTTCATCAGTTACCAGCGCCTCTCTGCGAATCTCCTGGTACTACAGTTGTTATGGAAACTGAACGTCAACACTCTTCTAACCTTTCTGAGGAGTCAGGGCTGTTGTTTACGTATCAATGATTCATAAACACCGTGAATTATCCTCCTCTCTCGTCACAAAATGAACTACAATTATTAAAAATCATTCCGTGACGTGATTTGTATTCTTAATCAATCATGATATCATATTTTTATGGAACTCCAATAAACAGCTTGGAGCACAGTAGCGGCAGTAAGAGTGATAAGAAAAAGGTAACAATGGTTTCATGTTTCTAAACTAAGGTTCAAATTTTTGGAATCTATATTTGTTTATTGTACAGCATAAACGTCGAGTTCTGACGAATGAGTATGAGTTGGAGCCAGTTCATGGGGGCCGTCATCGACGGAAACATTCGTCGAAGAGTCGATGTTCATTGAAATCGAAAGCGGCTGTGAAACTAATCAGCGATAATGACAAAATGATTGCTAAATTGCAATCAACTCCAGAATCAGGTGAATAGGCATGAAAATATTCAGTAGAAGATATTCACAGAAACAGAATTCTATTTATTTATGCAGTTTATTCTATTGAGATCTCTTTTATAGGACCAATTCGAGTCCAATATTCAAAGCTTTACTTGCTCATGTTTTTCATTAAAAGGAAAGAAAAATATATTGACCAGAACTTCAAATTCTCAAGAGATTATCTGAATAGAAAAGACTTCCGGAATTTTACCAAATGTCTCTAATTGATTTAACCATTTAATGGCTCCATTTGAAGGTTTTATGGAAGAATTAAGTGAGAAAGAGACCCAGCTCTCGAAATACAAAACTAAATTTTCAAAACTGGAGAAATCATTCCAAACATATCAGCTAGAAAATTCTAATCTCCAGGAGATTGTCTCCAAAAACGAGAAAGAATATAGCGAACTTCAGTCCCATTACGAGGATTTAATGAAGCACGTTCAGTCACTAGACCACGATAAAACGACTCTCGTGAGTGGTTACAAGAAATTAAAATCAGAAAACAGTCAAATGGCTGAGGATATTTCACTCCTGAAGGTTTTAATTTATAAATTGAACGTGGAACTAGAGAGATATCAGGATAAGCTGCGAGGAAGTAATGCTCATGATGACTCGAGGAGCTCCCGGGGTGAGGAGACTGACCCAGGCTCAGATGCCAAAAGAATAGGTGAGTCTTGGGGTCGAGTTGAGACTCATGTTCTCGCACCTCTTCTGGAAGCTTATCAAGAAAATCTGAAGGAGAAAGACGACTTGATAAGACAGTATAGGCACGACATGGATGATTTTAGTGGGAGGTGTAAGGAAATAGCTGGGGAGAATGATATTTTGAGAAAGGAGATTCAACAATTTAAGTCAGAGGTAGGTTTTCCTGCAAATAAGATTTTTTATTTTCTTTATTTTGTTCATTAATTATTGGATTTCAAAAGCGATCAACGAATTAATTATTGATTAAATATCAATCATTCAGATCAACAAAATGACCTCAGATGTGAAGACAATCGAGGAGGATGCGTCCATAATAAAAGAGGAGAACGAAATCCTGACAAAACAGGCTTCGCTCCAGAAGCAAAAGCTCCACGAGATCCATTCGATTTACGAAAAAAAAGTTGAATCAATGTCACAGGACAACAATCAACTGCACGCAACTTACATAGCTTGCAAAACAGAACTGAGTAATGTTCAGGGTAAATACGAGATATTGAGCGAAGCCTTTGAGAAGTTGAAGAAGAACTCTGAGAGGACGATGCCAGTGTCTGTGCACACTGAGGCTATCGAGGAGTGCAAAAGATTGTTCGAGGAATTGAAAGGTCAATATGACGGGGAGAAGAAGAAGTTGCTGGGGCAGTTGAGGAAGCTGGAAGAATCTAACCCCGAGAATGAGAAGATGTTGGTTATAATCACGGCTGAGAGGGATCAGCTCAAGGGATTGACGAAAAATCTTGAGAAAAATTTGAAGTGAGAACTGTTGAAAACTAACAGAATTGATTGATAGGCTCTAGTAATTTTTTGGTGATTAACTATTATTTTTCAGGCGAACTCAGTACAAATTGGAGTGCCTCCAGGGCTCTGTATGCTCTATGCAAGTGTCCAGAGACTCATTCAAGAGGCAATTAGCTAAGACTACGGATTACTGCAATGATTTGGTGAAGGAACAGGAGAGACTATTAGCGGAGAGAAATGAACTGCTATTTCTTTTGGAGGCGAGGGAGAAGGAGAACAAAAATATACAGATGATCGGAGACAATATTGCCCAGCGAATGACTACGTTGAAGAGTCAATTAAAGGTACAAGGTATATCCACTGAGTGTTTATCTGGCCTCCATGAGATGACTTATATAATTAATTGACCTTTGATCTTTGCTTTGGTGTTATCAGAATGTTCAGAAAGGGGCAAAGGAGCAACTGGACTCTGTCGAGAAGCACATGAAGTGTCAAGAGATTGGAGCGGGTAAGATGAAATCGGATTATCATCAAGAGCTGCACAGGCTCAAGCAGCTTTTGAAACAAAAAGAGGACGTCATTGGAAAATTACAGCGTGAGAAATTCACAACTCAGGGTAATTTAGATCTGGTATGGAAGGCCGCAACCAGTGAGGATAAAATAGTCAAGGATGCTCTGAGGAATACGAAAATCCAAAAACTTTAATGTTAGTTGTCGGATAGCCATCAACTGCTGTTTGCAGTTTTATTATAGTAAATTTTGGGGAATCTTGATTGTTTAATGTTGTTTGTGAACCTTAGGGACGAATCTAGTCGTAGACGCTAGTCATGTAAAAAATGTAAAATTATTACTAGTCGTGCGTATAAAATTTCTATAACTGATTTGTTCAAAGTTCAATTTCATTTCGATTGAAATTCGTGTTTTGATTGCATTGTTTTCATTTTAAGACTCATGAATATGGAATGAGTCAATTAGTCATTGGGTTTGACGATATGTGCAGATACTGACATCTCACCACCTATTTTATTTAACTGGTGACATCAACGGACGCAAGTGGCACCGAAGGCCTATCTCATTGATGTCAGGTAATGCTGATGATTCCACAGAGACTTCTATTATACAGTGATCTCACGATCAGTCAATTTACGTAACTGAGGAGCCTGATTTTTCATTATTAGAATTACATAATCTCCCGGTTTTTATTTTTTGCATGAGTAGAATATTATTAGGAGAGAGAAGGGTAGAATTAACTTTCTTTGTTAGGGTCTTCAAGTTTTCGCATTTCAAAGGTTTTCGTAATTTTACAATTGAATTGAAAATATTACGAGAAAAGAAATGATTTTACTCAAGTCAAATACTCCGGGGATAATACAGAAATTGAAATTGACATTACTAATTCAGTTTCAGAGAAACAAAATGAGAATTTGGTGATTGCATTTGATGGAACTGCTTGGAATTTACATCAAATCCAGGCGATAATTTGAGATATTTCAGAAAAGTCTTGTAAATAGTCGTAAAAAAGTAATTATCAGTTTCTCATTTTAAGATTTTTTCCTTTCTCCATCCATGACAATGTTTTTTTCATTTTGTTTTTTATTCAGTTGTCAACTCAATACGTGGGAACGAAAGAATAGTCATTAGTAATTTCAACGTGTTATACTATGTAAAAAAAACCCCCTTATGTGTGTCACAGAGTTTTTTCAAGGCCGCGATTCCGCATCGTTTTTGCATTGGGACATAACAATTTCATTGCACCAACTGACTGACAATTTTATATCTCCTGTGGAATAGTTGTGCATGCTCATGTTTACGAGCGGAAACTCGGGATTTCATTCTACATTCTAATAAAATCCTACAAATTGTGGACTATAAAATAAGAGTGAGATATTCTCTGCAGTGAAATTGCTTTTAAAAAATAAAAAGTTATATTTCTTTGTGAAATTTGCGTCGGAAATAATAGCATTTTGCTATTCAATTTTTAGTTAATTTAATAGAAAAATAATAAATTTTTGTTTTTTAAATTAAGCACTTTAACTTAAATGTTAAAAAGTTATCCGGAAGAATTCTGAATAAATGGAATTTTAAAAATAATTCTAATCGGATTTCTATAAGAACTTGTGGGGATCAATTTTCGATTTTTTTCTTGGATATTTCATGGTAAATACAAAAATTTTTTTAAAACACTTAACAAATTAACACCCGAAGATTTCTATACAAAAATAAAATTTTAGACTGTTTCCTCCCTATTTTTTCCAGTAAAAATTGAAATAGTTCAGATCGACAACCATAAATATGCTTTTTTCGTTGGATATATCCTCAAATAAAATCTAAGTAAGCTGAACAAAATTTTGATATTGTCCTACAGTGCTGCCCCTAAGGCTCCCCTTCCTGTCCCGTCATCGCCCGCTCACCTCGGGCCTTTAGCTGCGTGAAACGGGCTGCGCGAAGTGGCTGGACTCGGCGGTAGTCGGCACCCCTCGGGTCAAAACCAAAATGTCGCGTACGTAAGGCGCGTCGTACACAGCCGGGTCGTGTTAGATGACGTAAAGACATTGTCGTGATAACCGATAAACCTAGTCCTCCTCTCCAATCACTCGTGCATCAAATTAAACGCCAGATAAACCCTGTAAATAGTGGATTCCCACGAGTGGAGTAGCATAATTACGTGTGTCATAAAAAAAACAGTGAAATATCGGAAGCCGGTGGTCATTGATTTTTCTCTCACTTGTATGTGCCCTACAGTGTCAGATGATCGCATGAAACGTCACTGAGATCATCCCCATTCAGCATTTACCCATAATTGTCGTTAGTTATGACTGAAGTGGGTGAAGATTTTACCTAGAAATCATCGGATCCCGTGTGCCACGTGAGTACAAAATATAATTTTGGTAAAATCTCAGAATTTATTTCACTCAAAACCTTTGTTATTGTCGATGAGAATCGAATGTTTACGTAAACTGATCAATGTCGAGGTAAACAGAGGTCCTTTGGGCCTTTGATAATCACGAGATTGTGACTGGTGCCGACGCTGTCATTTTTTTTTCACCTCCTCATTACCTCGACGTCGGCCCTTGTGAGGAGTCGTTCTAATTTTAGAGGGCGAATAATTGTGATCCGGCGGTCAAAGGTAATTTTGTCATAACTCGGGGGCTATTGTCTCGACGACCTCGGACGCTTCTAGGTTATAATACGCGTGGTTTGAGGGATTGGAGAAAGTGTAGTATTCGGTGGTAAATCCGGGAATCGATAACAGACGGTGATAGTACCTGCTTGATGGCTAGATAATGGGAGTTTAGTGCGAGGAGTCAGACATTTCGGAGAATTTTATCGTGGGCTGCGAAAGTTGTGTTATTGTTTACTTTTATTCGGTTTTTTTTTCTTTGAGTTGGAATGTTGAGGGTCATATTCGAAGAACCATTTGTGAAGTGCGAAGAGAAATGAGACGTGTGAATTTGGGGGGAAGTTTTTCGTGTTTGTTTTTCAAGGCTTTAAAGCCATTAGTTTTGAGGTTTGGGCGTGAACAATTTCACGTGTCATGGAGAAATCCCACGAATTTGGTAGAAAATTTTATTCGCCTTCTCTTAAAAATTAAAAAATAACACTTGTAAAATTTAGTTAGAAAACATCCAAATTGAATAAGTTGTTGAGAAATCAAAAATAAAGAAGTCATTTTTTCGTAAAATATGTGTAATTGAACAGGACTGTTGTTTTTTTTAAGACTCAGCAGATAAACTTCAGAATTTTATCAGAAATCGATTTTATGTATTGAACGAAATATTCCCAAATGTGTAAATTAATTCAGTCATTTATTTACCTGAAAGTAATGTTTATGAAGAGTGAAATTTTCTCAAATTTTCTTCATACAATTTAATTGTCACTTTCGAGGATTAAATATTTCATCCGGACAGGACTGTTGTTCTTAAAAATATCAGGTAGTAATTTTTTTCTTCGCGTTAATCAAAGCATACATATCGAGGGGAATTTTATCGTGATAAAAAATATATTTCTGTTTGTTTGGGGAAGTGCATTTGCAGTTTGTCTTCTTGTTCGAGATAATAAAACGATAAAAATTGTCTGCTCAATCCTCGTTCCCGGAAATGTTCTCAATTACATCACACCTCTCTGGGAAGTCGACCTACGCAACGATTAATCCGTACAATTGCTTTACGAGACGGTTTATCGTGTTCTCGTAGTGCACCACTGGGTCAATTCCAATAGAATTCTGACCGTCATAAGCGTCACCTCATGACCATTCTGTCCACTTGTATGCTCAATCATCTCATGTTTATTCAGTTACAAAAAAAAAAAAAAAATACGAGAAATATGAAGTAAAAATTTGAGTGAAAAAAAAGATCATAAATTCCATAATTTCCATTATTTCTCTGCGTAACATTGAATTACAGAAGAAAAACAAATTTATACTTCGCCTCACATTTCCCGTCGAGTATACGAATATAAATGCCGCAAACCATTTTTTTTTCTCCAATTACCCATATCGTGCAGAAATCTTTTACTCATTTTTCCCATTGACAATGTTTACTCTGCAATATTTCACTCGCCCCTTTTGTTATTCTCTCTCCATCATTCGGGGAAAAAATGAGATTAGCAGTTTTTTGAATAGTAACCGCAACAAAAGATCTTTATTTTTCTTTCTCCTCACGTACCATCCGAAAGTTCAAACGGCTGAGTGCATTGTGGAACGTTTTATTTCCGGCTCGGCACGTGCTATTAAAGCGTTCTCTGAAAATTGTCTTTGAATTGCCACTTTGGAACCTTCTTGACTCGACGAAGAACATGTGTAAATTCGGGAGTGAGCGATAAACCACTCGAATACTGAGAAATTACCACAAAATATTGACTGAAGATATTTTGACAATATTTTTGCATACTAAAAAATTATATATTTTTATTGCCATTTCTCCCTTTCATGGAAATTCCGTTGGAATGAAATCTCGCAAGTTACTCAGGCTGACAGAAATAAAATACCACTTTCCGACCTTTTCAAAATGTGAATTACTCATTTAATCACTGGTAAGAGTAATAATAATCCCCCGCGACCAAATTCGAAATTTATTATTTTCCTCGTTCATATCTCTCCAGAATTAGCAAGTTAAATACGAAAAACATGAATTCTAAAGTGGCCTTTGCTCGTTAACAACAGATAAATCCCCTCGAATCATACCCAGACGTTGCCCTCACGGCTTTATCCTTGCACAATCCGTAAAAGCGCCACAACTAATCATCCATGAATATTCATGTCTTCAGGTGTCCCAGGAGCGACCGTGAGTGACCGTGAGTGACACTTTGAGCACTCGCTTTCTCGTCTAAAAAAGTATTTCAAACAAATGGAGATAACTCTACTCCACTCCTACGATGACGTCCTGCTCATTAACACCAAAGACCCAGTGACTTCATGGGAGTGACGAGTGATAACGAGGGGTGGGAGCTCA
>JAPYZN010002513.1:0-13853 GCA_030522865.1 Psyttalia lounsburyi
ACCAGCGTTAGAACCAGGTGCTTACGCAGGTCCAGAGTGGTACTAGCTCTAAAGAAGCGAAGGCGATACATTACTGAGTGAACCCGTCGTGCAACGCTCTGTGATGGTGAATGATTGAAAGGGATTATCCTTCGGTGGAATATTGTAGACATTTTATAATAAATAGACATTGGTTATTATTTTTAAACAATTCGACGGTCCATTAAAAATGAAGAATTTAATTGATTTGAAAATCAATGCAAACTGAAAATATAAAATTCAGCAAGACCTGAAGATAAGTTTTCTCTTTCAATTATGCCCTTTCCGGATAGTGAAAAAAAAAAATTGCAAAGCCAAAATCCAGCTCCAAATGGCTTCCATTTCACTGTAAAAATCTATGAATTCGTAATACCACTCGGTGGTCCTCCATTTAATTCATTCCGCCCACAACCATTCAGTGCTCTAGACTCACCGTTGAAGAAATATTCGAAATAAAATTAATAGAAAATGAAGAAATATGGACTTTCATTCGTCGTAGCTCAATGTGAATTGAGAATTTACGATGGAAACAGAAGAAATGTAAGGTCTGTCGAGTACTCTTCGATAAAGCCCTGAATGTGGGTCATATTGACTCGGTAAAACATTTTGTATGTCAATTTTATAGGTGATTTGTCGTTGTAACCGTGGAAAAATGTACGTCAGAGCCCGGAATTTCTATTATTCACTACTATCACTGGGGACATGAAAAGGATCGAAAATCCCGATAATTCTGTGCGCTTGAAATTGGACTTGTGACGGCATTTAAAATCTTTTGCATTTGCCAGCAGTGGCGGAAATTTTCCATTGAAAAAATTTGAATATTTATGCTCATTCTCTTCATTCGTGTGAAGAATTGCGTTAGAATTGTTATTCGATGACTGGAGCACTCGCATAGCTTCATCTTCTTTAATTCAAAGAGGAGCTTTCATTAAAAAACCATTCATAATTCATTGTTTTCTATAATTCTATAATTTTAATACTTTAAATCAGTGACGCCATAAAATTGAACATTCTGCACTCCTGGGGGGGGGGGGCAAATAAATTTTATACGAGAACGTGTCTTTCCAGGCGTTATTTGACAAATGTAAGAATGAAAATATAAAAAAAAAGTATTTTATTCTCGTACACCCACAAAGTTGAATCTTTGTCTCCGCCAAATCCTCATAAAGAGCTATAGCAATACCCCAGAGATATAAAAACTTCCCCACCGACAAACACAAGCAGTAACACCTCAATTTAAAGACTCGTAATGCCAACAACACTGAAGCGAGCTGAGAGAGAAACCAACGGAAGTCAAGATATTATAGCCCGGCTGGTTATAGCAAGCCACGAGGCAGTACGTTTCCAGGCGCCTAACACGTATATTTCACCGTAGCATCTCATAGTACCCCAAGTTTCCTCAGGATTACACCATGAGCCGTGCGCTTAATTATACTCGTGGCTGAGATATGTGGCAAACAGCATTGGCATTATTCACCGCGCCAACCAAGTGACGGGGTATCCGTGTATAATTGCATATCAACTTTCGAATACTTGCAAAGGTTTTGAAATAAAAGACCTGACAAATTTCAGTCTAAAAATTTCCCCGAAGACTACTCCAGACGAAGGATCTTCTCGCAAAGCTCCTTCTTCTCGAGTAGTTTTCAAGTAAATTGCGCTGGAATTTTCATCTCGACATTTTCCAACAAGAGAAGTCGTCTTTCAGTCCTGCTTGGGTGAAATGTTTCTGGGCATCGGCCCCAAAGAATTCATTTCAACGACAGTTGCATTTTTACAACAATTTTTGGAATTGGAAAGGAGGAATGCCTTCCCCATCAGTCTAACTATCGATAATAAATAATTTGTTGATACAGGTCTCACGAAATAAGAAGATCTCTTTTACTGCTGTATTTTATTCCCTAATAAAAGTAGAATGTAGAATTTGAGAAATGGAAAAATCCGGCGTTAGCGGGAGATATGATTTTATCGATCCCGTCGAATATAACGTACTTTGCGATGGGGTTTTGGGGGAAAGTGGCTCTCTCCGAGAGATGATAGGATAGTAGTTTCAATTCACAAGCGATGGGGGCCGTCATGGCGCACATCCTCTGATCTCTGGACCTGCACAACGGGTATACCTCTGTCGCCTATCGTATCCCTTTCGGCCTATGAAGCCAGCTCTCAGCAGTTAGTCCATTGTAACCCACAGGGCTCCAAGCCACAATTATCACTTGTACGTGTAAGCAGGGGGGGGGGGGGGCAGATAGGGGGGGGGCCCCCGAGCCCGCCGGCGGAAGGCTGATTGTTGAATTGGGATGCAGAAATGCACCCAGCCCAGCGGTACAGAGGACTGTTGGCTTGGTGGCACTACCAGAATTCTTACACAAAATTCAGGCCAACAGAATTATCCCTTAATTTAAGAAACACACACAAATCCCTCCAACAATATTTTAATTCACAGCAAGTACTCACAGGCGTGCAAATATTTCTGCCAACAGATTTAGGCTTTAAATACATTAGACATCTCGTAGGCCTCTGAATCCGACAAGCTCACTCCAACGTCTGGCGGGACATTGCAGAGAGGAGCAGCAAGTATAATACACCCAATGGCAGTGTGTACATTTATACGGAAGAGCGGGAAGAGAACAAGAAGAAAAGGTATAAGTATAATTTCGGCTTTACGACGCGGAAGAGATAGCACGCGAACACGTAGACAATGAGTTTCCACTCTCGTATCGAGTGAGATGATTCATTCTTTAGATAGGAGAATGAGAAAAAAAAAACATCGAGGAAAACGAATGAGAAGAAAATAAAATAAATAAGAACTTTGCAATAAAAGATTTGAAGAGATAAGTGGAGGAGAAAAAATGAAAAACAAGTAAAAGGAAGGAGGCAATGAGTTCAGTTGGATTGAGAGCTGAAGAAAGTGGGCCGATGAAATTAGAAAATAAATACACGCAATTATTCGTTGCAGTTTGAGGGGGCATTTATCGTAATTATATGAGTTTGAGACGATAAATGACTCGAAAATTTTATTGAGGTCTAACTTGGAAATAAATCAGACCCGACGATTGATCAGGACATGCTCTGAGCGCACTTCAAGTGAACTTGAATTAATCGCCACGCGGGAAACTTTTGGCGAAAAAATGCATATTAAATCAGTATATTTTTAAGTTGTTGAAACATCCGCTTTCGTTCGCGCGCGATTCGGTCAGATGAAAGCGAAAATGTAACTCCCGAAATATCTCCCGGTGACCCTCTCGTGTTGTGCGTGAGCTCGAGAGGTGACTATTTACCATGTGAACAAATTTCCGAGGCCAAACGCGACATTACAGATTTGCAAATTGTAAACTAGTTATGTTTTACATATCTTGGTGTTTCACCAGCTTCAGAAGCAATTTGCGTGAGAAAATAAAATATTTCGCAAGTCTTTTGCAATCTTTTAGATTTAGGGAAAAATTGTGAAGAACCTTTTCTATTTCAATCTCGTGAAAAAAAAAATCTGTAAATTCCACATTTAATAATTACTGTAGTCGTCGTCGCGGCTCCCCTGCGGTTTGTAAATGTAAATTTTTTTCATTTTAATCCACGAAAAATCTTCCCCCCTTGTAAACCGAGTAAAACATGCACAGAGATGGAATCGATCCATCGAGTAAAATGCGCCATGGTTAATCAAACTAATGGTACAGTTTGTCCTGGTCGTGTTATTCTCATCCAGTGAAACGACAGATAGAGCTCTGGCATTTGTGACTCGGGTTGTGCGTGCTTGCACCAGGCTGTGGGTAATATGCACAATTGAAAATCGCACTTCCGTTGATTGCCGGGAGTCTAATAATCGACACCGATCTCGAGGATCAAATTGAAACCGCAGAGAGTGACACTCGCCCGGAACTGATTGCCAAACTATTTTTATTTATTTCACTGTACGCGATTGGCTCCATCGAAAAAAAAAATCTCTAATCCCTTCCAGAACTTACTCTAAATATTTCCGGATCTCGAATATTGAATTTTATTTTTTCGTGGTGCCTCCCTAAATGACGTGGAGGAGCCAATAATTTTTCAATCCCCTATTTAATTGTTCATTAATTTTAATCTCAGGATATGCGACACTCGTCAATACAACTATTTCCATCGTTTCGAGTTTCAAAACTAGGGAGAAACAATATCCCCAGACCAGAATGATCTTTAAACGAGCGAAAGCTTCATTGGATTTCACAATGGTAACTGGACAGTAAGACCCAACTAGAAGCTATTAAACTCTTCTATTATATACTGAATTTCGGATTTAGGACTTGGATGAGATTTAGCACTGGGGAAACATTGGTCCACTATATATGTACGGGAAGTGTTCGTTTCAGTTCAATCCTAATAGCCATTACGGACGCGTCAGTCGTTGTTTCAAACTCAGTCGCTGATTCTGAGACCCCGAGAGTTCTAAACCACTCTCGATAGGAGGTTTTCGACCCCTCCCTCCTCTTTAACCCCCCGGCAATATATCTCAGAATCTACCCAATCGATAGGAGACAAAGGAGACTATTTTTCATTATTTCAGCACTCCTAAGTGTTGTTCAACGTTTTAACGCCTCTTGCCATTATTCTTACTCCATTGAGTGAGACAAGAATAGTCAAATTAATCCATATCAATTTTTTTTTCACCAGTTGAAAAAAGGCAGATAAAAAAATTCAGCGCCAAATAGCATAAAAAAAAAATCTTCCTCTCACTAGTTCTCTGAGATACTATCTTTTGTTCCACGTCTACTCCTTCTTCCAATATCTTGTCGCCGGAATTTTGTCTTCAGAAGTTTTTTTAAAATAAAGAGTGAGAGTGAATGAGAAGAGGATAAAAAAGAATTCAATATTCTTAATTGAAAGAAAAAAACTTGATTCCAACGCTCATTAATGTCTTTTGTGAATTAAAACATTCCCTCCTCCATTGAAATAATTAGAATTTCCAAGAAACATGAGGTCGTCCGATCTAATTAAAACTCGTCGAAGAATCCATATTTATTCTTTGCCAGAATCCGAAGAATCCCAAGAATAAAAAAGAGGAGGAGAAAAACAAGAGTAAATTTGGGGGAAGCCTTGGTTTTCTTCTTTTTCCCCATTCTTTTTCCTCCCGTCTTCACTCTGGTATTTGGAATCCTACATTCCACCGCAGTGGCAATGCCCACACCCCAGTATTGTCGGGAATTTACCTCCATCCCAATTGAATAGACTCTCATTCTGAAATGGATCTCCACGAACAAAGGGGGAAAAACAAATATCCGTAGTCAACACCTGCTCAATAAACGAATCGAACTACTCGTAGCTTATCAAATCAGGACAGCCTGGAATTATAGGTGGATGAGCGGCTATTACCAAGTGACGAAGCTCGTCACGCAAGAACAACGAAATCGGATAAAATCCGTGGAACAAAATCGCCAGGAAAATTCCGACGCCATTTCATTAGACAATATCTAAAATCAATTATAAGAGGAAAATCCCCAAAGAGCCCGTTCTCATTTTCTATATAAAAAAAATATTTTTTTCCTGCTGCTAATTTTTAATTGTATAGGAAGACAATCCCTCAGATTTTTCACTAAAGCATTAACTTTTGCATTTCGGGCAGCATGAGGTGATCCTCAATTAAATTCCTCTAACCCTCACCCTCATCCAGATATTCACGCGATAATCCAGTTCCAGACCCAACTAATCACCAATTTCATCGCTCCCATTAAAATAATGGCCCCAAAAATTATCTACTTCAATAATTAACCAAAATTAACCTACTGAATTCAATATCCATTACACCAACATGCTCACTGATATCAATAGACTATCGTTTAGAAACAGGGTAATTCAATTTCACACCATAGGCGCGTAACGCGCGTATAACTCCCATTCAGAATTAACATCGGATAATCGCGAGAAGATTACGCGGTCAGCCGTTTGACGGTTATGCCGATGATGGAGGTTAACTGTAATGTACCACACCGTACCACTGAATAGAATGTACCAGCCTCATAAGAGTATAAATCCCTCTAATTCCCCAGAATCCAAATTAAATTGGCCCAAATTCTATATATTTTTGTCGCATGGATTACCAAAAGCTTAAAAATACCGAACAAATAGCAGCGCCAGAAAAAGTGAAACGTCCGTTATTAACATGAGAAAAATGTCTTACCAATTGTATTTTATACAATAAGGAGTTCTTACCTTTGTTGATGGGGTCTGGGAGGTCATCACCTGCAACCCAACATCTCCAACTCAGGCAGCAAACAATAAGCACACGCATTAACATGAACGACATCATGGCACACTTTGTATTCTCCACAAACACTTGGTCTGCCACTTTTTTTTTCCTCCCTCACTTCAATAATTTATCGCCACGAGCGACAGACACAATCCTACGTTGACAATATTAACTCAACTCGGCAACTGCAGACTGAGCATACTTTTCTAAGAATTGGCTCTTCCAAATGTACGACTTCTTGTATGAAAAATCCATCAGCTAGCATCTGGAATATCTCGAGTTGGATTCGGTTCAATTATACGTTGTTCGATTACTCTGCTAGTACAAACTCATGTCAAAGGGCCTTTCTACTCTCGTGCATCCCAACCAAACTCGAATTGTCTTCTCTGTACAGTGACTCAAGCGGCCTTGAACGTACTCCAAACACAAACAACCGGTAATGGCACTAACTGTAAACTTCCCCCCACCTCCGGTCCTAAAACTCGAGTTTGAATGACTCCTAATGATCTGGCCGTTTTCCTCCTCTTTTTCCAGTTATTTCTCCCTTTTTCGTAGCCTCTGGTGAGATCAATCTGCTGGCGATGGAAAGTAGAGTGACACGCATGTGTTGCTTATTACATTGGACCCGTGGGCTCTGGCTTTGTCCAGAAATCTTTTCACTGCCAGAAAGATGACACGGTTCATCTTTTTTTTTTTCCTCTGCTTCACTGATTTTTTCTTTTTTTCTTCCTTTTTATTTCCTCGGTTTTTGACGTTTTTCTGCCGCACTCAGTTTCGTTCTAGATGTGTCTCTTTGCCATCATACCCCGATTCTCATTCCCCCTGGACTGTTAATTCTTGCTCTTGTTTAGTCTCTGCTTTTTGAGTAAAGTGAGGACGGGGATTCTCTCACTCTCGAGTTCTCTTCGCGGGCGGGCTATCTCTTCTGTCGGGTCAAGTGTTCGTAGTAGTCGCGACGGTACGTCACGTTTTTTTTCATCTCTGGATGCTATCCCTTTGTCCAAGCACCTAAAGCCCGGCTTTTTTTTTGCATCTATCGAGTGTCACTTGGATTTTTCCATTTGAAAATAGCGTGGCAAGTGATTTAATTGAATTTCACCCCCGATAAATGTCGATTTCTATTCACTTACGTTGATCGTAATTGCAGTGTTTCGGTGATTGCAGTCAAGTTCAATGATGATTACAGATGATTTTAATATATTCACTGGTAGTCCAAAGTTTTCATTCATACCAGTGAGATAAACTTTTAATCACTTTTGATACCTCACAGAGTCAATTATAAATGCATGGCCAAACACAACCTGGTGAAAATCAGTGAGGTAAAACTTTATTTCCCCCATCCCTCCCTTTCACTCAAGCTTCAGTTGTATAAACCAAAACTAAAATTCACACCAAGTTTAACTACGAATACTTCAATGCACTTCGAAACATTAATGCAGGTAGATAACACTTGGTTTGCTTAATCTGTTGGAAATTATCATGAAAATTCCAGCATTGTTTTCTTTATCACTCGTATAATTCTCGATGACTATGCTGCACTTGTCACTCCACTCGCAATAATTAATTACAAATCAAAATGGAGATGAAAAAGTATTCATTAAATTGAATAATCTCATGACGAAAGCTCACAGATGAAAATTAAGGTAACAATTACAATTGCCAGGTGAGGTGCTAATTAAACATTAGCACAAACTAATGTATTAGAAGTGACACCCGTGCCCGGTGTCTGCAACTAAACTAAAGCCAAAACTCGGTTGGAACACACGCGTGTCAAGTTCCCCCCTTACAGTTTTGTGCCTTCATGCAGGCCGACACACATACAATCATACACGCCTCAACCCCACTGACTTTAACCCAAGTCGATACGATTCCACACAACGATATATTGCGTAGACCGAGGGGGAGATGTGGCGAGAAGAGTCTTCAGACTCATCGCGACAGTAGATGTGTTCTCTCATCCATAAATATACACGCACACGAGTGGACCATTGGAACGTATGATGAACGAGTCCCCCCCCAATCCAATGGATACAAAATTTGTGAAAATCAGTGAAATAACCGTAAAAAAATCAGTGGACTGAATTTTTTAAAGAGCAATAAATAATTTATTTCCGCTTCAATCGGCCGGCTAATTTGATTAATTAACGAAGTAATTGATTTTTACTGCTGATGAACTATTATAGCCACAGGCCACCCTCTGTTGTGTCAAATATTACTCTCCAAACATTTGTTGGAATTATTTTTCCACATTGCTGCACGTTTTCGAGCTATTGTGCCGAAATAGATTTTTGCAGTACGCGCAGATAAATTTTTGCGCAGCAGTCTACTAATTTAAATGACCGGCCAGTTAATTACCCCCGAACAAGCGAAATAGAACGCAATTACTAATGACCCTAAATTTTTAAAATATTTTCAATCCTTGCGGAGTGAGAGAATTGTTTGAAATATATGAAGAGATTTGCAAAGTTCCCGATCAATTCCATCAAAATTTAGTCAGCCAGGCTTTCCATGGCTATTTCGCCTATTTTTACTGGTCTAGTTGGTCTCTTGGGTGCTGTGGAGATTGTTATACTGTTGGGGTAGCCTTGCGGTAGGGGACGGAGCCGAGTGTGGGAGGGGGAAGGGTGTCAGAGCCACTGACTCGTAAAGGCAAAAGGATGGAAAAGCATTTCTATATTACATTGTGGTGGACTCCCGTGCAAGTCCACTGGAGTGGGGTAGGAAAAATTGTGCGTCACACTGCAACTGAGGTGTGCGCTTGAACACGTGGGGGGATTCCCTCACGGCTGAGCGAGGGTGAGCACTGAATTAGTACGAGGAGAAGGCGAACAGTGAGATCAATGACCGTGAAGTTTTTCGTTTGGAGAAATATTGACAGACGAGGGAGATTTTTTTTGGGAGGGGTGACTTTCTCTGGAGTTTTGATCCTTCCAATGATAAATGCAAGGGGTCCACAGGGATACAGATTGATCTTGAGTGCACCATATAGTCGACTGAAGTTGGATATAAATTGGTGAATTAAATTTCATGTGATATATTCGACAGTCTCCGACAAATTTCCACTCTCAATTTTCATGGTTTATATCCAACACACCCGAAATAAATCGACAAGTCGGAAATAACAACTGCTGAAAACAACAGGGATCCGATGAAATCTAATTTTGAAATCTCGAAAATTTTGAAAGTTTGGGCGTTATTTTAAAATTTATATCCTGAAATTCTCGGTATAAAACTCACGAGGAACTTTTGATAAATCCAATTCATTCAAAGGACTCACCCGAGAATTTCTGAGATGCTAAACCAAATGTCATCTTAACCCCGGATGTACGGATTGTAAAGCATAATATACGAGAGTATTTTCACCAGTGATCCTCTTGAGTCGAATACGAGGCGAACGAGTATTTCAGTAAAGCCCGTACAAAAGATCGCGCATGTAGTGAAGGTGAATTCTCAAGTTGGAAAAAAAGCATGAAGGTAAACGATTTCGTAGAGGGCTCGGAGATGAATTAAAATCTTCACAACTGGAATTTAATTTATTCTCCCACCGCCAGTGAAGTCATTTTATCATGGATTTGTCAGCACGGATTCACCCGTCGTTCTCCACTCACGGGCCCTTTCCCCGCTCATATACTTTGATTTCTTCTCTTCTTTTTTTTTCCCTCTATTGATTTTACTTTTTCACTCACGGTCTATTTGCACCCTTTATTTACTTCGTTCTATAACCTCCTACTTCACTTTTCCTCGGCTCTTATCTCCGCCCGACGCTCTTTCCCGAACGCGCGTTCTTTGTCCTGGAATAGTGGGAGATGAGTGCCATTTTAGTGTCCATACAGAAAACACAGGCACTTTGTATTTGCCTCCTCTCCTCGCTACTTTCTCTTCAGAATTTTTCCTCCCTCTCTCTCTCTCTCCATTTTGTTTTTCGAAAGACACCTCTACCCCAGAAAAAGCCCCTCTCCAAGCATTTCTTATCACAGGGGAAAACTTATTTATAGCCAATCGCTTCTGCACGGTTGAGCAACCGACGCGTGCAGAAAATCCATGCATTCAGGATGTAGTTTACCTAATTTTCAACTTGAGATGCGTGGGGAGAATAGTTTTTCAACTGGTGATGATCGTGATACTGAATTAATCATAAGTACTTGAAAAAAATTCACTGAGCATTCGAAAAATAAAAGCAATTTTTGGAAAATAGATAATAACGGCCACCAACTGGTTCTATTGACTTTTTCATTTATTTTTATTCGCGTGACGATTGTGTTGGGACGCTGATGCGTCACACATCCCCCAGAACGTCTTTTACCTCGCTCAACACCCATGGGGTAACTTTCTATGGCTCATCCGCCAGATGATGGTGAAGGATATGGGATTTATGACTTTTGGATTTGTTTCCTATGGGTTTATGTGTTCCGAGGATTTATGGAGATAAATTTTTAATAAAAGACTTTCTTCGACTCATGCATTGTAAGAAATTCCCGGGAATAATCAACCGCAATTCAATATTTTTCTATCCTCTGTATTAAAGACCCACAGAAATGCCACATTCGAATAGAAGGAAATTTTTTATTCTGAATTTTCCCATTGAATTCAATTTTCTTGGAATGAATGATCCGCCCATTTATTGGATTCAAATCGAGTTTATTGAATTGAAGAAGATAATTTTCCCGGCTAAATGATTTGACCTTAATTAACTATGATAGGGAGAAGTAATTACTAAACATTACAAATTTATTGAAAATATTCCGAGCACTTGCCCCAATACCCTTTCAATGCAGGCAATTTATCCGGTACGCATTCATTACATTGACTGATTTACTCTCTGTATGGAAATAATTTTCATTGAAAATACTGGAACGTTTTTTGCATAGACTGAATGAAACGAGAATTTGACAAGTGTAATTAACGAAGTAATTAGTTCGCTATTCATTCCCAATTTCAAAAAACTCATTTCAATCGTGACAGTGCATAGAAGAGAGTATTGGAAGAAAAATTTTAAATGTGGTTTTCCCCTCCCACTTGCGCGGAAAAATCCAAGGTAAAGGGTAGAAACTGTACGATTATCTGGATTTTATATAATGTTACATTGCGGAGTGACATCAAATTTGATCTACCAGGGAAAAATAAATAAACTTCCACTGGAAATACAATAAAATAATTAACATTGGAGCACTAGAATGCCCAGAATTTCCGGTCTGAGTGGAATTTTTAATCCAATCATGAATATTCAGTACCAAATGACGTCGAATTATTAATTAAAAATTTCAGAATACATTTCTCACAATTTTTTTTGTACTTTTGGCTTTGACTATATAATTTTCTAGATAAATTCCCAATTTCTAACATCCAATATCAATTACCAAAATCACTGATCCCCTCATTCAAATAAATTGAAGCAATCTCCATCAGAAATTGGCCAATGATATAAACAAAATATTCCATTCATATTAAAAAACAATCCAACATATTCCGGCAACACCCAAGCCCCTCAATTATCAGCCGGGAATAACCCAATTACATTGTAGCCCATAAATTAAATTCAAAAATTCCGAAACTGGGGAAAAGTTAATCCCCTTACAAAGTGGTCCACATAAGATTCAATCCCCCGCACGTGTCAGAGTTGAACGGTTGAGGTCAATACCCAACAGACCAGCTGCCCTCTTCCACTCGCCGCATATGCATTGGGACTACCCCCCTCTGGACAACAAAAAAAAAAAATAGGCGCCGCACGAAAAAGGGGCGTCAACCTATACTTCTCACTCGTTTCAACATAGCACTGGTCAAAAGAGTCAGATCAATATCTTGTTTTTGTTCTCGATTCTGTATATTCTGTGGCATCCCGCAAATACCACCCGCGGCCTTTCATATCCGATGAGTTTTTCACCCAAAAATTGTTTCCCCAGTGTACCCCTCGCACCAACGCCACTCCGAGTCATGATAATTGTCAGGAATTGGTTTAGAATTTATGTTTATCCCCCATCTGAGGCTGAGATGCCTCTCGGACTGTTATAACCTTTCGGATCGTTGCCTTTTACTACTTGAGGAGTTAATAACAAGCGTAGGGTACGTCTTAATGTTTTTGATTTATATCACTGGGGCCATGCGGGCCAAAATAGGTACATCCGGATTACCACAATATGTGTTTTCGCTTCCTTGATTATTTTATTAATATACTCTCCAATTTTTTATACAGTATACCATAATAGGGGAAATACCAAATAGAAGCTATTCGGTAGGAGAAACCTCTTGCATTGTTCATATTTGTATTAAAAAATATTGAACAACGCGCAGACCGCGTGATCTTAAATAGAGAATGTCCCATGAAAATTATATGACAAAGCAACAATTTTTTACTGCGACAGAAAACTGTCCGTATAATAAATAACAGTACATCGCATGTACAGACGTCTTTTAATATTTATTCTCCCTGTTGATTTTTCTGTATGAGAAACCCTACCAAATCTGTATTACCTAGCTACCGCGCTGTACTTTTATCGTAAAATGTTCCAAATTTTACTGTGTTTTTTCATTACAAGTCATAAAACAAGAAAGTATGAAAAAAAAACCCAAAAACCACAGAAATGAAAACAACCAAAGTCCATTAACAAAATTAATTAAAAAAGTCCACAAAAAATATATGCGATAGACTGTCTAGCATTCTCGAAATATAATTCGATACAGATTGCAAATAATTGTCCTAAATTACTGATTGCTTTGCCGTACGCCCTGAACTACAATAATTTTTTTACTGAAAGTAAAAGTCTGTTAATAATTTTCTGGCTAACCGGAACCACAGGTGTACTACCTAAAAATTATTATTTCCTACGTCTGTAGCCCTCAATCACACCCATCATGAAAAATATTATCAATTTGCCAATTATATTCCCCCTGTGTGGAATTCATCATCAGATGTAGTCTAAAAGTTAGTGAACAGAAGTCTGTTGGGTTGGAAATTTAACTCGATGAGTAAGAACTCCCTTGATACAGTTTAATGTAATCACACAGCAAATCATGCATGACACACGGTTATGGGTTATGGGTACGATCGCGTGGAATGAAACGGCGAGTTGAGTCATTCTAAAAGTGGAAAATAATTTTTTTTTCCAACTAATTGAGTTGTTTCTGAACGGTAAGATCGTCAAGAGATAAAATCTCACATTATCTGTATCCTAAATCTCCACGAAAACGTCAATAAAATTATCTTCACATTTTTATTTGCTATTGGCTTTTACTGCCCCATGACTTTTCATTCTTTTTTTTTAATGACTGATGTCTGTTTTAAGTTCGTTTTGAAATTGAGTATTCGTGGAAATCCAATCTAGAGACAAAAATTATGCACGTTTTGAACATTTTTCCCCCTTCGTACGGACATTTATTTCAGTTCCTTTCCCCCCTTTATGGTTATTTGCCTATTTCTTTTCTCCCGTTATTTCCTCAATAATAAACTAAGCCTCATTCACCTTTAAACAGGCCCAATTATATGCTTGAGAACGCCGAGGTTATCTCCTCGGGCAACCAACAATGAAGGATTCGCAGTACTCAACGTTCATCGAAATTGCTACAACGTCACCATAACTCGCAGGCTATCTACTTTTACCCACTGGCGTCTCCTTTTTTTTTTTCATCT
>JAPYZN010002514.1:0-11673 GCA_030522865.1 Psyttalia lounsburyi
TTGAAAATAATCAAATTGTGCACATTATTTGAGTTTGGAAGTAAAGGAAACCATTGAGTTCGGTTACCGGGCCCGCTGACGTTCGTATATTAAGCCAAGATGATTTTGACGTTCGGATACTAGGTGTTTATACATCGGCTCTATTTATATTAATATTAATTCAATCGGGACTAATTTCGATGGTTTATTATTTTTCTCGCATTCAGAACCTCACAGAAGTCGTCATTAATTCATATGTTCAAGTATCGTCCACTTCTATTATAAAATAACGTCATTCTATTGTCAAAAAATGCTTAGACGTTCGAATACTGGTACCTCCACGGTATGTGGCAGCCGTAATGGTTAGGCGGGCGAGATGTTGCTCCGGCGGACATCCAAGCTAAGCAGCGTTGAGCTGGGTTAGTACTTTGATGGGTGACCGCTTAGGAAGATCTCGCTCGCACAAAAATTACGGGCGGTAGGCACGGTGTTAGCGGCTTAGTGTACTCATCTAGTCAGTGTGACAGATGAATACATTAGGGCACTGCTCAATCGGCCGGCTGTGCGACTGGGGTTTTACATGGTTTTCCGTGCAGTCCTAGCCCGAATGGGGCACAGCTAAGTGTAAGACGGCCATGATACCGCAGATAATAAGGAGAGGAAAAGTGGAAGGGAGAGGCAGGCTAGAGGTGAGGTTTCAAATCGAGAAAATACTTTGATAAAACCAAGGAAATAAAAAAAAAATCAATAATATAAGTCGAATTTTGACTTAGAATTTCCACTCGTCTGTTTGATAACTATGTTTTCGATAATCGAATATTCATGACGGAAAAATTGCTGTGCAGCCTTGAGGTATTAATGCATTGTCACCACGGGCAGGCCGAGCTAAAGACAACGGCCAACGTAGATGGGTAATCACGTAGGGAGTAAAAAAAGTATTACAAAGTTTATCGGATAAATACCAAGCAAGCGTCTGTGGAGACTGCGCAAAAATGCACCGAAGTAGATTCGCCTGAGATTATAATGAATTTTTTGTGTCTAGGAATAATTTCCTCTTTCCAATATGTGCTACAGATGTCATTAAGGATGTAATGAATGTCTTCAAAAATGTACTCCCCTCGTTCGACCGTAATTTTTAATATTGACCGAAAATAAGTTTTCTTCACTAATTGTGTAAAACACGTTGTCCGAAATTCTCTTAAATTTTCTAGAAATCAATTTCTACGCTCACGTCTCTGTTTCATAACTAATGTTCTAAAATTTCTTGGCAATTATTGTCAGACTGATAATTTAATAGCAATGAAATTTGATTCTTACGGCTTCTTCAATCTTGGCGCCGTGGCAAAATATTTGTGCTGGGACTCCCTCCGTCCCAGGACCCTGTTGCGACCCTCACGCGCCAGCTGATGGCCGAGTGGTATATTGGTGTGTCGAAGCCTCACTTCCTGAACGCAGTGAGCGGGAAATAGTCCTGTGCCTTGACCCCGCAGCACGCCCTCCAGAAGTCCACAATCTGTCGCTCCAGTGACTGATGAAAAAAAAGAACCATTGAAATATCAACTCGGCAAATTACAGTGATTAAAATCTGGAATCAATGTCGCGCATCCAACTACAGTTACCGAGGAGAATTCTTCAATGCATATAATAGCCCTACTCCTTTCAATAAAAATTATAGGAATTAATGTGTTTTTTTCCATGGCAGGGATTTTACCTTCCAGAATGTCGCCCTGGTTGATGGCCAGATGTCCAGCAATTCCGCTGCTATAACTCTCAACGCAGACAACCGTTGTCCCAGGAATGGAGAGTGAGTTCGTCGTGTCTGACTGTGATGTACCGACACCCGAGCTGTCGCTAATGACGTCCGATGCTGTGTCACCCATGCTTTTATCTACAACGCAAAACGGGGGTAAATCAATAAATTTATTTAAAGAGGAATAATGAAGGAGGGTTGTAAATAATATAATATCAGGGGTTATGGAAAATGTACTAAGCAAACTCGATGTCAAAATTTTAATGTCATCAGTGAGTTTGTTTTAGTTCGAACAAGGGCCTCACGTTGAGCTAAACCCAACTCTAAAAACGCGAGAATTCACGAAAGAATAGCTGGCTAATTCAATTCTGCATGAGACACTGCGCAGACATGCTTGGCACAGCCTTGAGATATCATTAATTATTAAATATCATATTTATCCAGTTATGGCTAGTGATTTTATCATTTATCTTTGTAACGTATTGATGATCGATGGATTATGAGGAGTATGAAAGTAGCATAGGTCTAGAAGAAAGTAGAATAATAAAAATTCTTGATCATAACGAAACATTGATGGTAAAAAGTGGCTAAAACACGTATGACGCAGGGCAACACTGAAGATGAAAATGGAAAACGAACGCGAGATTGAGCGGGAACATGTAATTAACACAACATCCCATCAATAAACTGTGTAATCTCGATCGCACTCTCCTATAAATATTCAAACCATCATCGTGGTACTCGCTCGTTTGGTGGTGATGGTTACGACATCCTCCAGCAGATCACGTTGAACTGTGTTCATTTAACCCCATTCACGTTATTCTCTGTTCTCGATAATAAAAAAAAATAATGAATAAAGGACTTGTGTGTACCTGTGACTATGCTGGCAGAGTCCTCACCAGATGGCTGATTGCTACCTTCAGACATGCTGGAACTGGCTGAGCTGAATGGTGCTAGACTTCGACTGCTTGGAGATGGTGATGGTGGCATATCCATGGTACGTCCGTGAATATCAAGTCTGTGCTGCAACTCGATACGATGCTCCTGGAGTCTCGTCAAACCCTCTATTCTCAAGTTTTGATAGTGCTCGATATTTGGTGATCTTGAAAGGTGATTTAATCGTTGATGATATGTGTCAACACGAGGCAAAGCGTAAAGTGCCTTTGCCGAATAGAGTAGGTAACACGTGAATATAATGAAAATACAATCCCACTATCTTTTTTCCTAACTGGTTTTATCAATTGATTAGACTGTGAATATGAGTTATGAATACTAAACGTACACTGATCAGAATTGAGTCGCCGGTAAAAATCGATATTTTTAATGTGTTTCATTAAATTCTCAGTTTACCTCTCTAATTTTTAGGGTGTTTTTTTTTCTTTTTTTCAGTTCTTGTTCATCTTCTCGGCAAAGACATTTTATGCTTACCTTGGATTTGGATCCCGCAATGCTGGCGTTTGATATTCGGACGGTAATCGATTTATATTATTCTGCAGATGCTCATTTCTGCTGATTCCTGTATGCAACTGATGTCCCTTAACCCCTGATAACTGCTGTTCGGACGGTATTCTCTGTAAATTTCCACATTCAGGTCTGTTTGATTCAATGGACGGTACACGATTTAAACTGTTGTGATGTGATTCGCTTATTCCAGCATAATGCTCCATAACTCTAGTCATTGTTGCACTCGAGTTACGATTATCTGTGGACGGTGTTCTACTCAAACTGCTTGTATTGCTTATTTCACTAATGGGCAGTCTACTGAGTGTTCCCGATGATGAGTACTGATCAACTGATATTGTTCTTGTTAATGTACCACAGGGTGTGTCAATTGCCGATGGTATCCTTGTCAGTGTACCCAAATTACTTGCTGAACAACTTGTTGTCATTCCACCAAATGCAACTGAACGTCTCTTCGGGTTGTAGCGTGGTGGTCCTTTAAATGGTACTGTAAAATTCGAGGTTGCAAGGGTAAGTAAATAAAGGATTACTTAGCCTTACAAAAGTGGGCAATACTGTTTGGTCACGGTTGTTTGACAATTTGCCTGGTATTTTGTTGAAATATTTAATCGACTCGATCGATATACCTGGCACCTTGACATTGAAACTATTTGACCTCTCTCAATACTTCATACATACATCAATTAATCACTCATTCTCAGTTGCATGTTACCCTTTTTCTTTCACTCCCAATTATTTATCTTTTCATCTCTTTATTTATCACATTTACTTGCGCTCAAGGTGATCAATACTACGTAGATTCCAAGATTCAAGAAAAAGGAGAAAAAAACAAGATAAAAGAATAAATAAACAAAAAAATTACCCACGCATACCGACGCGTGTTGTCATACAAAAATATATAATGGTAATCAATATTAACGTATCATTAGCACAACGACGATAAATTACTCTGTTAGTGGCTTTTATTTACGAAGCGGTGAAGCACACACGCACACCCACATAACCCACAGTCTCGTACGCGGTTTTTACGACATCATTATTATTATTATTATTACTGTTATTAATATCTTATCAAGAGGGATACAATGCTAGCAATGTACACGAGGGCTTGGGGTGAATGAAAATGGGGGTGGAGAGGAGGTCAATTATTCTTATTATCACTCTTTATCTCAGTGATTTTTTCACTGGTTCTTTCTCGATTTGTTATTAAAATGTATACATTTTTTTTTCAATTATTGGAGATACATTGGTATTATTTTAAGAGGACTAATTAATTATGGAAATGACTTGTAACCCAACCATCACCACCAAAACATGAAATTAATTGTTGATAGATCGGTATTTGTTATCGTTGTTTGGAGCTGATCGATCGAAATCGATCGAGCTAGCTTCGGGTTTACCGCCTCATCACGTATGTAAGTACTACTTTTTTTGTTTGATCAGCTATTCACTTATTTATTTCTTTGTTTCTTTTTCTGATAGAGAACGAAGTTAAACCGTTTTCAACTGGTGTTCAATTAGGATAAAATGCTCTAATGAACATCTAACGAGTATGCTAAAAGCGTGCACGTGCTTTCATGCCCAAGCATTCTGATGCATGCAGAGGATACATAGTTTATGTACTGAAAAAGTCAATTGACCTCAAGGGGAAAAGGTGGAATGCCCTCAACTATCGGTTAAAAGGTATCTACGGAGATTCTTGGGGTCTCCGTACGTCAATGTCAGGCTGAGGATCTCGTGGAACGAGGATTTCTTAGTGAAACGAGGGAAAAGGGATGGACGCCGTTGAAAGGGAGCGCGAGTAACGGGAACTGCCGTAACGGACAATTGTATTATTTCGAGGTAGGTTCTGAATATTCTTTTCTTTTTTTTTCTTTTTGGTGAGGAGGAATGATGATTCAAGGCCCGAAGGCATTACTCTTGTTGGTTCATGGAGATTTTGTTGTGGCAATTAGACAACTCTATTTAAAATTGCTTGGGGTTATACTATTTCTGAGAGAAAAGATGGTTCGAGAGATCTGAGTAATTATCATTCTTGTCGGCAATTTGTGATTGACGGTTGAACTGCACTGTTAAACTTGTTCATGTACTTTTTCAAAATACCTATCAAATGATAGTTTCGATGACATTTTAAGAAATATTATTTTTTCACAATTTGATGAACACATCACTGGATTCAAAGTGTAGACCGTTTCTTCGTGGCATGAAAGTCAATAGAAGTCCGGAAAATTGAAAAGAAAATTCTTGAATGTAGAATTAATTGGAACCTCTACATAATTTGGTACTTAAAATTTACATACGTTGAGTAATGTTCGAATTCTTGCTATTTAAACAGTTGGAATTCCATTAAATTTATCTTGTTATTTGAAATCCCCCAATCTTTTGCCCTCAATCAAATGATCCTAAATATTTCTACGACACTATCCATAAAATTTCAATTCCTTTCTAACAGAGCATTCACGGGAGGTTTGAAACTTTTTTCGAGCAGGATTTGAGCTCTTGGTTTCAACAGTTAGGATGCACTTAAATGATTGAAACAAAAACTAGAAACCAAGGAATAATATTTTAACTGTACTTGAGCGTTAGTTTCCTTTTTCTTGAAAATCGTTCTAAAAACACTGGAAATAGATCCGCTTGCAAAATGACCGTATATTTCATCATTTAGAAAAAAATTAAAAGTTTTAGAACAATCTAGTTAATTATAAAATTGAAAGATTATTCTTCGAATATTTCATCTTTAGGCGAAATAAAACTTTTATGGCACAGATATAAATTCGTAGTATAATCGGGAGACTATAGATGGCACATGGATCTTCTTATGAGATGAAGATGATGAACAGTAACAATGTATCATTAAAACATAATTTTACTCCAGACCATGAAATAATTAAGCGTACAATAAGATCGACCTGCAAACACCACAAAGCCCGAGACGTCTCGGATTTTTGTCCAAAATCGTCATTCTCCGTTAGCCAATATTGTTTAATTGTCGTCAATTATTCGCTAAAAACATCATTCTACATAACATTCAAAGCCAAAGCATAACCGAATTTCATTCGTTCTCTACAATAATAAAAACGTCTCCATCGCTAATTCGTATTTAAGTTTCATCACTCACCAACTTCTTCAGGCTGATAATTCTTGATAACTTCCGCTAGTTCCATGTTACCAGCAATGACAGCAACCTGGTAGGGGGTTTGATTCGCATAATTCAAGCTGTCCTTTTGAGCTCCACGGAACAGTAACTGGCGTATGCAAGATGCATCAGTGTTGTTGACAGCGCACACATGAAGCGGTGTATTTCCTGATGCATTGCGAGCATTCATGTCGGCACCGTAAAAGAGAAGATGGTCAAGGTGTTGTACGAGATTGTTACGGCATGCCTGATGAACCTCCTGCCATCCCTGAAGATCCTGAGCACCAATTGTCGCATGATCGTGGAGGAGTGTTTCACATAGCATTGGATCCGTCTTATAAATGACACTGTAATAGAGGGGCGTTAGACCTTTGGTGTCTTTGTAATTTGGACTGGCTCCGAGTTCAAGTAGGGTCTTAACGGCCTCCAGGCTGTTCCTCTCCACGGCACGATGCATAGCCGTGAGACCCTCCTTTGTTCGATAGTCCAATAGTGCGCCACCGTTAACCAGGGCTATTATCACTTTTGATGGTTTTTTCAGTGCTGTTGCTAGGGTCAATGGTGTTTCTGAAAATAATATATCGAGTATAATTGTGTTCATGCGTTCAATTGAACGGAAACAATAAATTTTTAATGATCTCAAGCACTTTAGGTTGATTGCGAGGAACTCGTGGTTCTAGAGAGTATTATACTCAAAATAAACTATTGGTTACTTGAGAATTTTATGTATGTTCTTAGAAAATAACGTTTTTCAATGTTTATTAAAGGAAACATTGTTTTTGTTATCATTAATCATATCAAACACATAGGCAACATTGATAATGACTTTACAATTTTATGACTTGTAATTAAAATTGAAAGAGAATCACAATGATATTGCTCTGAATTAAAGCAAAAAAACTGATGTTACGAAATAAAAATGGTAAAAATAAGTGGATATTTCACTCACTTAGTGGATTTTTTTTGTCTTTAATTTTCACTAGAAGGGAATTTTTAAATTAAGAGGTTTCCGCCCAATGTTAGAACAATGTTTTTTTTTTTGCCCGATATGTAATAACGTTATTCTGACGTGTAGCACCGAATATTCTCTTCAATAACAGTAAAGTACATTATTACGCATCGCCGTATGAAGTTTTCGATGAAACCTGTTGGAGGGATCAGGCGCCAACTTGTGCTCTGCTGGGATAATTATATTTCAAGAAAATTAGTGATTTCCGGTCATTACTGGTTTCCAGAAGCAATTTCAAAGGATTCCAGCGTGAATAATAATTGAATTGAAATTATCGATATAAAATGCTATCGGTTCAAGGAAAAACGGAAAATTCGTGATTTTGAAACCTCATTGAGTATGGGCGTTCATTAAGCTCTCCTTTTTTGATATTGGATTTGTGCAAACTCATAAATAACTGAATCTAAGAATGGCATTTTGCAATCATCAACTGCTATTGGCAAGAATATTTAAAAATTGAGGTCAATTTTTTCTTTCTTTTGATTAGGATAAACATTATGTCGATTATTATTACCTCCAGTTTCCTGACAATGGAAATTCGGATCCAATCCCTTGCTACACATTTTGGCTATTTTTTCGACTTGACTATTGGCAACGTACTCCAGCAACCTCCTCAGGTTGGTCCTCGTATGCATCGCCTTGAGCTGCTTTTCATCGAGGTGAAGCATCTTGTAGACCCGTCTCTTGTATTTGAGCTGAAGTAAACAAAAAAAATATCCATTAACTTAATTTCTCGCTGAATTTACTCAATAATCCAATAAAGACGTGAACTCGATTGCCATCGGACAACAATGGACACAGACGAACAACGATGGTAATGGTAAATGTGTGAATGCCTCGTATAATAACCATGTATTTAAGCTCCCGCATAAGTGCAATCCTATACAATTCATCGTGTGTTTGGTCTATCGTGACGATATCGACTATCGACGGTCTCTATCGGATTTCATATTTCCCACTCTCCTTTGCTCTTGTCTCACCCAGCTAACTCGGCGATTCTAACGGTTCGTTGAATAATGTGTACGAGCAAAGGAGAGGGAGAATGAGAGATGGACACTGAGTGTATACCAGCGGTTACGCAAGAAACCGCGGTGGAGCGGTGCGTCTAGAACTCGTTAACCTGGCGGCATATTTGTTTCTGTCGTTTTTGCGTTCGATGAACACGAGGGTCGTATCCAAGGTGCTCTCGAGAGGGGAGGGAATGTATTATTGGGAGGGTGAGCGGGATAATAGATGCGGGATCATTGACATAAGATGGAATGGATTTTCAATTACCTCGGGTATAAACTTTTTTTTTTTCGTTTTTGGGTTTTTTTATGGTGAATAACGATAGTGCTCCGCTTCAAAATATTTTTGGATTTATACATGTTATTTTTGCGCACTCTGTTTTGAGAATATGACCATGATTTGAAAAGCTGAGTTGTTTTGAGTTTGAAAGAGGCGCTTTACGGATATTTTTCGAGATTAAAAAGTTAGGAAGTATGATTGGCAATCCACTTTCGGACATTTGAATTTATGTTGCACCGTACAATAAGTCGAGTTTATCGCACGACTTAACACACAATAGGATAGATCACTGGGGCGTCAATTTCGTTTTCGATGCATGTAAGTACAGACATCGCCTTCGGTTGGGCGTGTTAATTTTAGATTCATCGAAATAGCCCATTAAAGTACAAGGGCGCACAAATATCATTTCCGACGAAAGTGAAGTTTACAGGCCGAGTCGAAGGTGAGGTCGGTGCGCGGGTCGGTGCTCACACTCGTCGAAAACGAAGTTTATGCCTGAGTGGTCCATACTAATTCACAGTATTTTATTCAAATCTATGGTATAAACAAAATTTATATCTGTATGTTTTATTGCTCTGGGTGTTCATCTTCGAGAAAAATTTAATACTTTTTTGAATTGCTAAGGAATATGTGAACCCGATATTCAATAGGTGATCCTCAATGCTAAACGAATCACATAAGAATCCGACGATCAAGGAAAACCTGGTGTAAATAAGTAATGGATATATTTCATACTTTCAACCCCAATATAGACTCATGTTAATGGATACGTTCTCACTCTATACAGGTATATCTGAGCGCGCATAGAAAGGTCCTGCTTTAACGGAATTGGAGTTATGCGCACTTCATGCGAGATGAGTCAATTTCTGATCCTCACCTTCTTGGAAATTGAATTCGATTTTTATTGTTTGAAGGGATTGAAAAATCCTCCCTCACTTCACATTTTTTTGGTTTTTTTCTACTAATTAAAGTTTTATTTATTAAGAGTAATTTTTGTCGCCGTTTTATCGTCTATACAGATATTATTAGTATTTTTTTAAATAATTCATAATGACGAATATTTACAGAAATGATGAAAAAGTGAAATTTGCAAATTACGACATGATCGATTAAATTTGTTTTCTTGTAATTATTATTTTCAAACTTTACAGTATCCTGAATCTATTTTATTTTGTATTTTTCGTTTATATCTTTATATATTTTCTTCAAAAATTTCCATTCTGTAATTCTGCAATGTTGTGATAAATTGGCAAAATTAAAACAAAAGTCTAATTAATTAATAAAAATTGAATGGATAGAGTTTCAGCTATTGAACCCAATAAGCCGACTCGTGAATGCTATGCTTTTTTTCAGTAATTGTAAAATAAAAAAATATATGATAAAGTGATTTTTTTGGACTAATTAGTCGTTTTGAAACACGTATTTTACACCAATAATCCATCATTCATAAAACTAATAGTGCTTTCTTAAATACTTTTATATCTTTTCAGAGCATTTGCTTTCAACTCGACACTCGAAATTATCGGAACTACATTTCCTTAATTTTAATGAATACTTCATATGCTCTGAGAAATCCTAAATAGTAAGTAAGTGAAAAGTATGGACTTTCTTATAGACTCTCTTTATTAGGTTCTGCCATAAACAAATTATAGTTTTCACGAGTTTCTTCTAGGTAATGGATTATTTTATGAATAGATTAGCTAGGAATTTATAACTTATATAGTCCAATCACCACCTAGGTCATTTTCTATTGCGAAAAACTATGTTGAGGCAAGAATTGATGCAAAAAATCGTATTAAATTCCTGAATCTCCATATTGCGTATTTCTCAGACCCGCGTTCTTATATAAGAATGTAGATGATACAAAAACCGACGAGAAGATTATAAGATCAGTCTACAAAACTGTCACTTTTACAGCCGTGAAAGTGAGCGCTTTGAATCACTTTCAATTCACAAATTTCTCGTTTCACTAAATCGCTTTCATTATCACGGCCATTTTTTGCATTCATTCTAAATCAGTATTCCAGCCGAGCTCTTATTGTTTATGATGCAGATGCGAGGGTTCTTCGCTTTCCTGGTCTTATTTATTGAGCGAGGGCTGCAGGAAGTCTCGGTGGCCCTATGAAACAGGGCTTCCTTCTACGTGACTCGAATGTCCACAATGTTCACTGAAACGCATTTTCTTTTAGGGAGAGACCCCTCCTTTTCTCCCGCGTCACAAGTGCATAGTCGAGTGAAATAAATTACATAAGGTATTGACGATGGCCAATAAAAATTACACAAGGGTGGGGTCCTATGTTTCATCCAATTGAGAGCGTAAATGATGAGAAGCAGGGATAGAAATGGGAACCCGATCTAGCTTTTGATTCACATAGACGAATAATTCATTCGATAATGACCGAAATGAATATGAAATCTAAAGCCATTCATTCAATTTTAGTGAATTTATTTCATCCGACATTTAAATCCTTAAATTACTCAAATCAACAAATTTTTTTCTCCACTTCATCCAATTATAATGAATATGGAAGTCTGTATGAGCTATTAATGAACATCCAGTGAAATTAGAGAATGACAGACTGATCAAAATTATTCGTTCGATTTGATCAATTCTATGAAAAGCGGGATTCTTATGTCAGCATTTGGTTTTCACGGACTTGCACTGAGAATTGAATGGAAATAAATCAAAAAGTAAGAAGAACTAATGCAATTATATGATTATTTCAATCGATACAAGTTTATAACTTCCAGATCAAAGTTACTATTTTTTTACCCAGGTAGGAATTCCCAAGCTTGAAGAACGGGCCAAGCGTGGATAAGGCATGGGTTACCAGACTCTGTAATCCTAGCTTCAGCCACGCTTGGTACCGTCGTCTTATCAAGTAATTACCAGGCTTGAATTTTTTCTTTATATCAAGCTCGACTACCAAGCTTGTGCCAAGCCTGAGGCTGGACTGGTTAACCAAGCTTTGGTGTACAGCTCTTTAACCAGGCTACGCCCGGACTTTATTGCCATAGAGTATTTCCAACAGTCAATCGATTGACTGATAG
>JAPYZN010002515.1:0-11673 GCA_030522865.1 Psyttalia lounsburyi
CGAATTGTGTTGAGAATTAGTCGGGAAGATAGTAGTTCAACGCAACAACAATGGGAGCGAGCGTAGCGAGCGACCAACAACCCCGACCAATTTTTTATATTGATTGTTGTTGAATATTTTTAAATTAAAGAGCTTCGGAGGTTGACGGAGGAAAAAAAAATGACTGAATAATTAGAAATTCCTGGCTCCTCCGGGAATTAAAAATTCTTTCTCCCTCTTAAACATTCAAAAATTAAAAATACGTATAAAATAAAAATTAATAATTTACATAAATTGCAAAGTACGCCAGAAAATGCCAACATTTTGCAATAAATAAATTACGGGAGGCTTCAAATTGTTAAATAAAAAAAAATTATGAATAATTGTTCAATTGCGGAAGTGATCGCTGCAAAGAAAAAATCAAAATCCACTCGTTTTTATTGTTTTCGGGGGGAAAAAGAGAGAGAGAGAGCGGAGTACAGAAGAACGAACCGAAGAACGATTATCCGATAGTAATTGAGCAGAGATTGCAAACAGATCAGGCACTCTCATTGCGAGACGTAAAATCCGTCGACTTCCCCGGGCCTCCCCTCGTTACGGTGACAACAGTTTAGTGGGACAGGGAAAAGGCTCATTGTCTCACTTTCATTGTCATCTGTCATCGTGCGATGAACAAATGAGAGGTGCGTCTGCTTTTGGATATAGTGGAATACAGCGGAATCATTAGCCGGGGATTATCCGCTGTCAGGCCGTGGGCCACCCCTCGATGGCTCACTTTTACTTGCATCCGGGGAATTTCCAACGGAACCGAATTTTTTCGATTTCTCTATTTTTTTTCATTTCCGAGACTGGAAATTTTTTCCCCCTTCAGCCGCCAATTTTTACATTTGTCGAGGTCAGTAAAAAAATTATCACTCAACCCCTGACTTTTCCGACTTTTTCGGGGCTTCGGGAATTTTTCGAAGGGCGTAAAAAAAATCTTGATCGATGACGAAATAAAAAATTTTAAAAACATTCGATGAATTCGTTTGACGAGGGAAAAAATTTCCACTCCTCTCTCAATTTCCAATCCGACTGAGGGAGAGTTAAAAAAAAATTAAAAATAGGATAAGTTGTTATGGAGTGTATATAAATGTTATAAAAAATATATCTTGCGAATAACTAAAAAAAAACTATTAAAAATTGAGGGATAAATTCGTTTGACGAGGGAAAAAATTTCCACTCCTCTCCCAATTTCGAATTCGACTGAATAAAAGTTTAAAAAAAAATTAAAAAATATAATAAGTTGTTATGGAGTGTATATAAATGTTATAAAAAATATATCTTGCGAATAATTAAAAAAAAACTATTAAAAATTGAGCGATAAATTCGTTTGACGAGGGAAAAAAAGTCCACTCCCCTCTCAATTGACAGTCGACCCGAATTACGCATTGACAATTGTAAAAAAAATACTAACAAAAAAACAAGTATTGAGTGTCCATAAATATTAAGAACAATATATATTCCAAACACCGAAATAAAAAAAATAATTAAAAAGGGGGTGATAAATTCCGGCGCGGATGTGAAAAAATTCCGCAATTTACATTTCAACCGAATTACACTTTCGACACAACTTTCGGCAATTGTGAAACTTTTCGCAAAAAAAAAAAATAATAATGAAAAAAATAAGTTGGTATGGAGTGTATATAGGTATAGTACCAGTGGTTAGGTTCGGTTAGGTGGCTGACTGGTTGGTATCGATGTGCAGGCTGCCAGCTGAAGGGGGTGTGCGCGGGGTGTGAGGGGGCTCGAGCTATGCTGGCTCAGCACTATCCCTCTTTCCTCCTCGTGTCGCCCCCCCCCCCTCCCTCCCTCCCCGTCTCACCGTGCTGCCGAACTATACCGGGAGAAAGAGAGAGAGAGAGAGAGCGAGGGAGGGAGCGAGAGAGACCGCCGGACGCCTCAAAAGAGTACACAGTGTCCTCGCTACATGATTTCAATTTCAAACTCATACTCGAGTTGTTGGAAAGTTCATGAATTAATGAGTTTTATTCGAGTTTTCCCCTGTAATCGACGTTAATAAATTATTTAATAAACATTATTTTCAATGAAATTCCTCGAATTGCAATGGAAATTGTCATTTTATAATTTTTAAAACTAATTAAATAGCGAAATGGAAATAATTAATGATGAGTTGTTTAAAAAAATTATTTTCTCTGTTCAATTCCTCGAATTGCAATGAAAATGGGCATTTTATAATTTTTAAAACTTATTCTAATGGCGAAATGGAAATAATTAATAATGAGTTGTTTAAAAAAATTATTTTTCCTGTTAAATTCGTCGAATTGCAATGGAAATTGGCATTTTATAATTTTCAAAACTTATTCTAATGGCGAAATGGAAATAATTAATAATGAGTTGTTGAAAAAAATTATTTTTCCTGTTAAATTCGTCGAATTGCAATGGAAATTGTCATTTTATAATTTTTACAACTAATTAAATAGCGAAATGGAAATAATTAATAATGAGTTGTTTAAAAAAATTATTTTCTCTGTTAAATTCCTCGAATTGCAATGAAAATGGGCATTTTATAATTTTCAAAACTTATTCTAATGGCGAAATGGAAATAATTAATAATGAGTTGTTGAAAAAAATTATTTTTCCTGTTAAATTCGTTGAATTGCAATGGGAATTGGCATTTTATAATTTTTACAACTAATTAAATAGCGAAATGGAAATAATTAATCACGAGTTGTTTAAAAAATCTATTTTCTCTGTTAAATTCCTCGAGTTTCACTGAAAATTGTAATTTCTTAATTTTTTAAGCAACCGAGAATAATTAAATAATTAAATAGGAATAATCATTAAAGAGTTGAATATTTTTATTAACTATTTCGGTAAATTATGTTCCTCCTATAATCGAATTTACCCAATTATTTAAACAATTAAAAAAAATTAAATTCCTCGACTTGCATTGGAAATTGAAATTTAAAAATACTTTAATGAAATTTAAATAATAAGATGGGAATAATCAGTAGAGAGTTGAGTATTTTTCCGAATTGTTTAGGTAAATAGTGGTGATATTGATAAAAAAAACAAATTGTTGATAAATATTCAATGGATGTAGGAACGATTAATTGAGGATGGACATTTAATCGAATCGACATTATTCCATGTCAGGGTCATTAATCGTATCATATGCACTTTTATTTGTAAATATGATATACAATCTTGCAATGAATGATTGTGTTGTGACGATTGTCCGGGGGCATCGAGATTAAAATTAGTAGATGGATTACATTGTCGCGAGTATCAACCCAACCGTAAGTAACCAGAAGACATCGAGATTTGTTTCTCCTCTAAATACAAGTGTCTCGTTACATTAAACCGAATTTAATACGAAACAAATGGAGATTGTGCGACTAACGTGTGTAATTCTCTCAATTAATCCCCCTCCTAACTAAAATTATTCTCTAAAAAATAAACACAAAAGATATAAATAAAATTGACATCCTGATAAAATAAATTGTTCAAACAATTTGAATGGAAGACACAGAAAAATTATTCCGTTTTTTTCAACTCAAAAACAGCAGATTTTTCCTCTTGACAATTGGCAGAAGAAAATCATCCCCTGATAAATAATTTTTTTAACCCGAAGATTTTTTTCTCCACTGCGAGGGAATTGTGGGATAGAATATTGAAGATTGTGGCGTAAAAAATTCAAGGGAATTTTATGGAGAATTAAAAGATATTGAACAAAAAAAAAATCCTCGCTATCTTTACACCGGCTGGCGTAAAAAAGCTCATTTTTTTTTTATTTTACATAAAATGGAAATTTTCTACTCATCATATTCTCAGAGGGTAAAAAAATGAATTTGGTTTAAAATGACGGGCAGTCTACTGAGATAATAAAAATATTTTTCCCTAAAATTCCATAAGACATTGAAAAATAATTACGACTGGAAATCCTCAATTAATTTTTCAAGTCTTCTAAGATTTCCTCAAGTTTCCAATTGCAATCAAGTTCAATAATTAAAAAATAAACTCTGGTAAAATTTCCCAAACTGCAATGGAAACGTCCCTCCCAAAATTCCTCGCCTTTTATTTACACAAAAAAAAACAATTAAACAAAATTCTCTCAAAATAAAATAAAAAAATCCACAAACGAGAGAATTTTTCTAAATTAATTTCGGAGGCCCTCAATTTTCGTTTCCCCAAATCGCTCCCTCCCAAGCCCCCTCAAAACTCCCAATAATCCCCTAAAAAATAAATAAACTCCCACGAATTACCGAATTATCGAGATTTACCAAACTTTCCCTGGGCAATAAACTTCACTAAATAAAAAAAAACCTCCCAAAATTTCTGGAGTTGTGATCCCTCCGAAAGTCCTCTCCTTAAATTTGCATTAAAAAAAAGGCTTAAATGAACCGAAATAAAAAAAACCCGCGAGAAAATTCTCCAAAAAAGAAATTAAAAAATCGACGAAAGACAAAAAATTTCATCCGTCGAGTAAAATAAATTTTCTCGCCCCTGAATTTCCATTTCTCGGAGTGGGGGGTTCCAAACCCCCTAAAAAATGACAATAATCCCATAACAAATTAATAGACACTCCTCCAGCTAAGATCCTCACTCCCATGTTGGATATTGCATCGATGCATCGAGCCCTTCCCTCCCGCTCCCTCTCTCCCTCCCACCCCACCTGAGCTCGCGTGGGAGCCTAGCCAATGGGCTTCACCCCCCTTATCAACCAATCCCAACTCACCCCGGAAGGTCTGGCCAGTTCTCGGCTCCACCTACTCGGGTGACGTCATGGCCCCCTGAAAACACATTGCGCCGGTGTAAGCGAGGCCTCGGTGTCTGACCAGGTTGCCATTCGCCTGGTGTATCTACTGTAGGATAAACGCGCGCGCCGCACAGGTTCGTCGTACCTCTACTCACCGGCAAGCTCCCTCCCACTCTTGCATTAGTAGAATAGACTAGTGATAAAAAGAAGGGAAAAAAAAATAATACAAAAGGGGAAAATTCATTTTGTCACTCGTCCCACGTCACCTCATCCTCACTCGATCGTTCTCTCCGTCTCGATTTTTATCATTGCTCTTTCACCTCCTCTTTTGGAACCTGTGTCACGGCCCCCCCCCTCCACCGCCCACTGTCGATCCGCAGGCCCGAGGAGTCCAGTAGTTGAGGTGTGAAACCACTCGCAGTGACCGAGAAGCTAATCGGGGACATCTCCCGAGACTTTTGTGCTCCTCAAAATTTATTATTTTTTTTTCCTCTCTCCCGTTGTCAACGAATCCTCCGGTGCTACCGCAGAAGTTCCGCCGTCACGACGTGGATTTAATTATCTAGTGATGATTTTTGGTGATTGAGAAACACTCGGTGATTAGTTCAAACTGGCCTGGAATTTTTTGTGACTCGTTTCTTTTGGCGGGGGCTTGGGAAGATTTTTAGTTTTTTTTCTTTTTTTGGGCTCACTTGGGATGGCCGCCAATTGACTGAGGGGCTTGGGTCGAGTGCCGGGATCGCGGGACTTTTCCGAGATTGTTATCTAAAACGCCAGGAACCGTGATAGGGTGTTTGGGAGCCGCCGGCAACGCTGGCGGTGGTGGTGGTGGTGGTGGTGCTGCTGCTGGTGGTGGTGGTGATAGTATTTGTGACAGTGGTAAAAACAGTGGAGAGGATCCACTGGGGTTTAATGCCAATGGTGAAACGGTAGAATCGGCTGTTGTGCAGGAGGTCGAGGTGGACGAGGTCAAGATGGAAGTACCTGAGGATCATCTTGCCAGGGAGTATGTGCAGGAGTTTGTTCTCGATCATCTCGATCCTGCTGATGTTAAACGCGAGGTGATTTCCGGATTCTTGAGTGACTCTCTTCGTTTTTTCTAGTCTTTCGTTGGATTATTTTTATTTATTTATTTGTTTATTTATTTTCGGCTCTTCTCCTGTGGATCGGGACACTCTACTTGCACTCATTTTTTCAATCATTATCCCCGTTACGAACATTTACCCTTTCAGTTTCAAGGAGAATTGGTTTTTCATTTTTTTTTTTCTTCTTTTTAGAAAATAAGATTTTTTGGGATTTTTTTTTATTTGGAATTGAGAGTGAAGTGGTAACTATGGGTTTAGTCTGAGAGGAAAAACGGAATTGGTAATTTTTTTTGCGACCTCGGTATTGAGAACGATAATTTTTGGAAAACTCTCGAGAGAAATTTTGAAAAAAAAAATGTTTTACGATTGTGGATTTTTGAGAAATGTTTTCGGGATTTTGTAAATATATTGTTCAATGTTTTCTTTTGATATCGGTCGTATCGAGATTTTTCTTAAAATTTAAGTAATTGAAAATAATTAGGAAATGAAAGCTCGATTAATTGAAAATTAATTGAGGATTAATTTTTAATAGGGGCCAGTGACGAAGGATATAATTTTGTCAATTAAATATTCTGTGAAAGAAAAATAAAAACTTTTGTATGCAAATTTCTGTCAGTTCGCGAAGCCGCCAAAAAATTACCATTTCTTATTCTAGGGGGGATCACTACTTTTTCGAATTTCTAGAAGTGAGGAGAAAAAGCTGGCGATTTTTTTTTCAATTTCTTCTGACTATCGACAAAAGTCCCGGTAAAAAATATCACCCGATTCTCACTCTTTAATAACATTTATTGCTTAATTAATTAATAAAGAAATCGAAATTGAAAATTAAATGCAAATAAATTATCGGAAATCCTATCGAATATAAAAAAAAAAGAAAAATTGTGAATTAAAATTGATTTCTCACAAAAAAAAAAATAAACATCCAAAATTTTATTTGGGATTACGACCAAAATTTCGATTTTAATATTTTTTAAATGTAATCTTGACCCCTAAATATTATTAAAAAATGAGAATTATCTGGTGTTGTTGGTTTACCGAGTGAAAAAATTCGCCAAACTTTCCTGAGAGAATCAAATTGTAATGAACCCCATTTCATTACTTTCAAATTTCGAGTTAATTGAATGATTTTCCCACCGGGATATAGGTGCGAATAGGCTCGCCAGCAGTAATGGTAAATGGAAATATAGTTAGTCAAATGCATCAGGGAATGGCATTGGCCCCGCTGACACCGCCCGCCCACGAATTGGAGCAGCCCCATCCGCTGTACGGTCAGCCGCACATTCAGGTGCAGCACGGAGTGTTGGTTAAAGCGCCGTCCGGTATATCGACACACTTGACAACTCTATCGCACCCGGGCACACCGCCCGATACACCCCCGGTATCAGCCTCGCCGCCCCCCCTCCAACTGCACCATCGCAATGACCGCGATGTGCGGGATAAGGGTGGACTGCTTGTGCAATTACACCAGCAGCAGCCATTGCTCGGCCAGGATGAGATGCAAATTGGTACCGGCGGCATGGGCTGGTTGACGCAGTCATTGAGACAGGAGCCCCTCGATCTGAGACCACATTGTCCTCAAGAGCAGACACCTGAGCCGCCACACGAGGCATGGTCTAGTCATCCCCAGTTTCAAGAGCAGATACAGCATTTGCCGAGGCATCTTAGACACGGCGGTGGGTGTTTATGATATTTAGATCCATTGGTTTATCATTTTTCCCCCCGACCCAGTTTTTGTTTTTCGCTCTCGGCCCTCAACCCCTGCGCCGCATCCGTCGAGGGCCCAGGGGAACCCTCACTTGCGGGGAACCTGGATCCAGAACCTGCGCCGCAGGAGTTGTCCCTTTTACGAGACTCCCGGTCGACAACGAAACCGAGAAACTAGAGGCGTCAGAAAAAAATTGGAACTGCCGGGAAGCGAACCCGGGATCCTCGCCACACCAATCTCGCGCTCTAACCACTCGGCTATTGCCGTCGGCATTAGTTTATCATTTTTTTCCCGGGTTTTCACGTGACATTCTCTTGCTCAACCCCTGCGCTGCATCCACTGAGGGCCCAGGGGAACACCTGGATGCAGAACCTGCGCTGCAGGAGTTGTCTCATTTACGAGACTCCCGGTCGTCATCGAAGCCGAGGAATTAGAGGCGTCAGAAAAAAATTGCAACTGCTGGGAAGCGAACCCGGGATCCTCGCCACGTCAGTCTCGCGCTCTAACCACTCGGCAATTGCCGTCGGCATTAGTTTATCATTTTTTTCCCGGGTTTTTACATTTTTTTCTCGTACCGCAAATCCAGTGCTGCATCCGCCGAGGGCCCAGGGGAACCCTCACTTGCGGGAAACCTGGATCCAGGCCCTGAATTCAGAACCTGCGCTGCAGGAGTTGCCCTTTTTACGGGACTCCTGGCCGACAACGAAACCGACGAACTCAAGGCGTCAGAAAAAAATTGGAACGGCTGGGAAGCGAACCCGGGATCCTCGCCGCGCCAATCTCGCGCTCTATCCACTCGGCAATTGCCGTCGGCATTCGGTTTATCATTTATTTCCTGGTTTTAACACTTCGTTCTCGTCTCTCAACCCCAGCACCGTTTGAATCAAAATTGTTGAATTATCTCCGGAAATATTGGCTCTAGGATTAAAAGTCATAAAGAATTTTTTCGTGGAAATTTTATGCCCTACATAAAAGATCTTATAACATTTTCCCCTAGAATCATTACTTTCGACGATATATCCACTCAAATTGAAACGGATTTCCCATATCACCAGATTGTCGAGCGAAATGAGTTTCCATTATTTTTTTTTTTTTCAACGAACGAATTATCGAGCGAATTAAATGAACTCCAGGTGGATACCTCTCGATGTCCGGTCACCTCGAGTGTTACGGACCAAATGGTGATCACGCAAATGGAATGCTCCCGAGCAACGGCGTCTCCTCGAGTATGGACGACTCGCAGGTTCGCTTCCAGGTGGCACGACCCCTGAGCGTCTGCTCGGCGGGTTCAATTGGGGGTAGTGGACCCAGTCCGGGTCATCCGGCCCATCGCACCGGGACCAGCCTCTACTCAAACTGCAACGGTAGCAATCCACAGGACGAGCTCATGGACGACGAGGTGCTGATGTCGTTATCAGTGCGGGAGCTCAACAAACGTCTCCATGGCTGTCCCAGGGAGGAGGTGAGTAAGGTCTCTCATTTTTTAAAAATATCATCCGAATTTTTCTCGCTCTCGCTTCAAGACATCCTTACCCCACCAAAATAAATTGACAATTCCAAACAATCGAATCTTTCACTCTAACTCAATCGTCAATTTTACGATGATTTTGTGAAGAAATAAATAGGCCCAATGTTGGCTCAATGTTGGCTCAATGTCGGCGCAATGTTGGCTCAATGTTGGCACAATGTCGGCTCAGTATTGAGCCCATATTTGCGATTTCTGTGCTCAAAATTATCCATCCTAACCCAGAAAAACTGGCGAATTAATTTTTTAACACTTGCAATGCTTCAATTTAGAAGCAAAATTATTGGAAAATGATTTTTTAGATGAAATTGTAATGGGCAATTATTTTTCGAAGATCGTTCGACTGAAGCAGAAACGACGCACCCTGAAGAATCGCGGTTACGCTCAAAATTGTCGGAGTAAAAGACTCCAGCAGAGGCACGATTTGGAGACAACAAATAGAACATTGAGCGCTGAATTGCAACAATTGCGTCTTAATAATGCACAATTGGTGCAGGAGCGGGATATGTATAAGCAGCGTTACGAGATGATGAGGGCAAGGCAAAATCAACAGCACAATCACAATCAGAATCATCATCCGGCCCAACCATCGCCCCAGCATAATCGCGGATCCAATCATCAGTCCCAGATGACAGCACCAATGGCTCAGGCCCAGCAACAAACAGCACCACCAGCACCAGCCAGTCCTGAAGTCTATCTGTGACATCGACAGCGCCGCAGTGGCGCTTGTTGGACGTGAAAATCAATCATAATTTTGTGAAGTGAGTGAAGTGATGAGACGCATTCAGGAAAAAAAAAAAAAATGGTTGAACCATCCAAGATAGCTTGACTCATCGCTGAAGTTTTTAGGGGCGCGAATAGCTCGGAAATTAGGGGAGATAGGGGAATTTTTGTGATAACATTTTTTGTGGAGAACATTGAGAGCTACAAAAAAGGTTATAACGAAAATTTTTGTGTCTCGCTTCTGTTAGGAGATTTTCATCGAAAATTGAACGACTGTCGGGTTCAGGAATTTTGGAGGTGTTTGTTTTTGTCACTTCACTCTTTTCAACAGATCCATTAACAAAAAAAATTTATCATTGTTTTTAATTTATTGGTAGGGGAATGAGGAATTAATCATTGGAGATAAATCATGCCAATGTGTGATTAGATTCATTAAAGTCATTTGGAAATTTGTGCAATTGACGTGTGCAATCTAGAAAAATTGTCCTTTTTCTTATAGAAATTATGGAAATTTTGGAAATGGAGTCAGTGAATTCTTTGACATCTCCCGATTCAAACGTGGAATGCAAATGAAAAATTGAGAATTACATTTGGGGTGAGCTCAATTTTTTTTTCCACTCAATCAAATCGCAATCAGGAGACCTTTTATCCAATTTTGGTTAATTTTTTATTTGAATATTTTTGATGACGTTAATTATGATTAATAACATCTGTTATTTTCTTGTACCATAATCAATGAAATGGTAACAATTTATTATTTAACAATGAAAAAAATGTTTTCATTCCTGTTAATCTGTATATAAGATGATTATACTTATTATGATAATAAAAGAGGAAATGTTGTCATCAACAGAACAACTTAAATATTCTTTATTTACTTCTTGAATCATTGACTCTTACCGCAGGCTTCGGTAGCGGAAGGGGGGGGTGGGGGTGTATTTCGATCGTCTTTGGGTGAGGAAAAGGGGGCAAAAGAGCGGTCCATACGTATTTCAGTGGAGCTGAGTCAAGCTTTATTGTCAAGTCACGAAACTACCGTGGCTTATCTTTATCTATTCGCAACCTCACCCCTTTTCGCATTTTTCTCCAGCGAGCCACGTGAACTATTACAACCGCTGTAACGTGAATGAGCCCAAGCCTCCGGCAATAATCCCCCGAGAGAGAGAGAGAGAGAGGAAAAAATGTTTTAATTTTCTGGCACTAATTCGGGGACTGATTAACCCATTAAGAAATTATTTAACTCTAATTGAGCTCTTTTGACGGAAAATTGAAAAAAATTATCATTTTTTTATTCGGGAATTTGACAATTATTCGTTAATAAATTTACGGTAATTTTTCAGGAATTTTGAGGGCCAAAAATCCGCGAGTAATTCCCAAAAGTTAATATTTTTGAATTTTTAGAGATCGAGAGGTTTAAATTCAATTGAACATTTTTAAATTAATTTCTTTTTACAAAAAATTAAAAAATTGTTTTTTTTACTCGCGACGTGGGGAATTGTTCTCTCCAGGCTCTCCGAAAAAATTAACGAAATTAAAATTGAACCGAAATTGAGTTAAAAAATTTAATTGACTTTTTAAAACTTTTTTTTTTTTAAACTTTTTCCTACTCCCAAAAATCGCTAAAAATTCGGAATAAAATCCCCATAACTAAATCTCTATTTTTCCCCTTTATACAATAATTATTAATGACTTCTAAGAAATAAACCCCCCCCCACTCTTTATCGAGAGCCCAGATATCGAATGCATTGGATTGAGGGGTGGGGGAGAGAGTAGTCGTAAAAAATATCGAGTAGAGTCCAGAATCCCCGGAATTGAAAGAGAAATCCGCCGGACAGTGGGAAACGATAGGAAGACGAATGAGAGGGGGCCGAGGGGGGGGGGGGGGGGACGAGAT
>JAPYZN010002516.1:0-11668 GCA_030522865.1 Psyttalia lounsburyi
TTATTTGGGGGGAATTAACGCTCGTAAACACGAGTCCGAAAGCCGAACCCACCCGAAATTAGGGTATACTTTCTGGTGTGAATCTACTAAATAATTACCAAACTTCTTGTACCTTTTATTTTGAGAATAATCCTGGATCCCATTCTGCCTTCTCCGAATCCTATCCAACGGTTTCCTGGGGCGTCACGGGAATCCCGATCGCTGTACAAATCCCCTTCGTTGTTGCACTAGCTCTGAATGTCCAGCTCACTCTGTCGATCACTGATTTTATGTCTTTTTATCTGGAAATTCTCGGGGAAAAGTTAACAATCCGATTTGCAACAGATCAATATACCTCCCGATATATTTTCTTAATTCACAAAAACCCAGGCAAAGGCAAACGCCCCCCTCGCTGGGTCAGCTCCTGTCAACTAATAGACTTGAATTTCTCTTCACTAGACTTCCGCCACACGATAACAGTTCAGCACACCGCCCTGGACCGCAAGAATCGGAATCCCTCTCGTCCCAACAGTCCACCGGGCTCGCCCTGCATACCTCGATTGCGTGCAATTGCTTGTAAGCCACAACAACCTCAAATTCCAAAATAATTATTACCAAAAAACCTGATCTCATTTTGCATTTACCAATTTGACATAGTAATCTGGCACCCGACAAGTCATCCAATTCCAGCCGCAATAAATCCATTCTCTATCATCTCTTTGTCATTAAAAAAAGTTTTGACACTAGCGATTAAAAACCCGTAGACAATTTGTTTAAAAAAGAAAGAAAAAAAAACCCAGTGTAGCCAGTCTTGTCGTTTGAGTGCCCTGTCATTGAGAAGAATTTTGCTAAAGTACACACAGATTAATTAGAAAGTAGTTAGTACGATTTATTAATTGACCACTAGTTAGTCAAACTTTTCAACTCTTTTCTTTTTATTATTTAAATTAGTTCTCCTTCATCATCACAATCACACTTTATCCTCTTCTCTTCAATGTTTTCTTTTTGTTTTTTTGTTTTTTTGTTTCGTATTCCTGCCTTCGATTTAGTACCCGCAGACGGAGTTAAGGGTAAAACATGGGGCCCCTCGACCCTCCATCAGCGTGAGCGCGGTGCAATTATCACTCAGCCACCAAATCCAGCATCCCCAGGTGGTAAAAGATGGTCACGTTCAGCGCCTGATCTTGAAAAGACACCATTACGCACGGCATTACTGGCAAATGCGCAACGTTCACCGCTGCTCCAAGAAATAGGTAACCCAACTAGCAGAAAATTGTACTCATCGGCAAATAATCTTATCGACGATCATGATAATCAACGGGATGATGATGACGATGATGACGATGATGATACTGATGTTGTTGATAATGATGATGATGATGATGATACCATCATTGATGAGGATGACCGAGATTTGCCATTTTTAACTAAATTTAATGAATCATTGAGCCCTAAGTCAGATAAATCCAAGATCGTCATGAGCGATTGTGTATCATTCGTTATCATTAAGAATACAACTGCCAATAACTCGTCAGTCAATTCCGTGGCGTCGCAGGTTGAGAATAATTTTATGCACAGCGTTACGTCGAGTCTTGTGGGAACGGCCAAGAGGGTTAAGAATAAGAAGAGAGATAGGAGTAAATCGAAGGAGTTCAGGCGTCGCGATAGCTCAGAATCGAGGTTAAATTCTCTGGCTGATTTTTTTCGCTCACCCTCGGGCTCGCGCAAGAGCTCTTTAGCGTCTTCAGAGAGGGATGTCAAGCAGCCGGTTGCTGGGAGAATTAATGATAATGATGGTGTTGACTCTAGTCCGGAGAATTCTATTGTCAAATGTAATAGGCATAAATCGAGACGGGGTAAGTCACCGTTGAGGGTCTTAAATAAAATTAGAGCCTGGGGGAGTCGTGATACTCTTGATGGCAAACAACAAGTTAAGGTTGAGTACAGTGTACTTGAGAATTCAGTCAATATTCCTGAGCTTACCAACAATGGCGACAGTGTTCCCAGTTTTTTGGCTGTTAATTCGAGGGAGGGAATTGATTTTGAGAACCTTGAGGCGCAGTTTTATCAGGAGGCTCAGCAACGGGATAGGGGCGATAACAAGAGAAATTGTAGATATATGGGGGAAAATTCAGTGAAATTTATTGATAATATTACTAGTAATGAATCGACTTTAACATCTGAAGACTTTAAACCAAGTGACAAGTTTTGCTTGGGCGAGGGGAAACGAGCGAAGAGTATTGAGAGTCTTGGTGAGGTTATGAAGAGCCAGCTGGAGGATAGCTTTAGGGGAAGATTAGCCGAGTCCTTGAAAATCGCTAGTTTAGTTCGATGCAATTCCGAGGGGACCGGGTCCAACGCAGATGCCCCAGGCATTGATCCTCCCCCTGCCAACCCCGATTAGTTCCCTTAATCATTCGAAGCATTTTTTTTATCTCACATCCAGCAAACAATTAGCGACCTTGAAAGTGGGGGAAATGAAATGGGAATTATTTTGCGAGACATGTCCGCTAGGAATATCAACGTCAGCCGGAAAATCTCGCGGAAAATTCTCTCGATTACAATTTCACGACTCGCAGTAGTTCAATAATTCAATTGTCAGTCATTACATTTACAACGCAATCTGCCCAAAATTTTCCCTCCCATTTATTGGTTTTTTTTTTACTCTTTGCCATTATCGTTATTCAATCATTTGTGAGGAACATTATCTCTTAATCGCAGGACTTTCCGAGGAAAATATTCGCTCTGCGCGTAAGTGAGATATATTGTCACATCATTTAATTAATCGTAAATAAATAATAAAATGAAGTCAGTAATTAACGTTGATTATTTAGTCGCTTTTTATTACAATGGAACAACAAAATTATCGCCATTGGCCTTTGATTTTTTTAGTCACCGACACCTTTGTACTCTTATTATTATTATTTTTTTTAATCCTCATTATCGTACGTCATGTTTCAGCGGAGTGCATGCAATTTTTCGAATTATTGTATCTTTACGGAGACATATTATACAACTTTTTATTTCCTCTTGAGAATTTGACATTTTTGTTGCTCAGAGTGTCATTTGTGTATTTAATTCGCTTATATTGAAGTTGACAATGTGAACAACAATTATTGTGGATGTTTCTTTTTTCTTTTTTTTTTTTCCTTTTTTTTTTTTACTGTCAATAGATTGTCCAGTTAGTTTGTTATGAGTATATTTAATTTTTCATCAGCCGTTAAATGGCATTTGTTGAATGAGATTTCGTTATAGCACTGCAGCAATTGGGGGAAGAAATTAATTGGAATAATTTTCAATTTTATTGAAAATTCACGGCTTCAGGTACAGAGGCTCTCATTATCCTCGTTAGATGATTGTTTATATCTGCTGAGAGTGGAGATTTTGTGGTTTTAATTAAATGAATTTTCCTCTTTCGTCGACAATAAGACGTGTTGTCTGATTATTTGTAATCCAAAGTAAGACAAATAAAACAAAATTAATGGAATATTATTATTTAATTACCAGTAAAAATCAAGTTGATATTGAGTGAGAGAGAGAGAGGGAGAGAGAGAGAGGGAGGAACGAGGGAGATGGCGAGATATGTAAAGTAAAATTTGTTGGTGTTGGTTTAATTTTTTTCCTTCTTTCATCCAAATCGATCTATCCTTGAGTTTCATAATTTTCTAATAACCGTAACTGACTAGTTGCAAGGAGAAAAAATACGTGACAAATTATTAGAGTACCTGAAGACGAGTCGGCAAGAGATTTTTCTGGGTAAACTGCGCCCAGATAATTTGATCTCTTCGTTAAAAATATTTTCTTTTTGGTTTTTAATGTATTTTTTCTCAGTGCCACAATTTTCTCTGATCCATTGTTATTTTCCGGCGTAATTGCTCAATAATTTTTTCTCCCCCCCATTCTCTCAATTGACATGTTAATTAAAAAAATTGTTTGACTGTTTCTCCTTCATCGAAGTAATTTGACATTTTGTAATCGAGAGTTTTGTCGAATTTTATTCACGCGTTAGAGCAATAGATTTTTTTTTCTAATGATAAATCGCCGGTCAGTTAGAAGACAAAAGCAATAGTGGCCCGCAGTAAACAAAATATGCGCACAACTGTAATTAGACATAGTTTTTGTTTTTAAATAAAAGCTTTCCAGTTGGACACCTTGATTTTTTTTTTTGGTTTTAGTTCATTTTTTTTTCATTCAATCCTGTGTTTGCATGGCAATATGTAATGAGTGGTTTCATATTATTCAGATTTTATTGTTAAATTATCATGGGATGAGGGATCTCGAGGGCGTGATACCTATGGATTCCATAATTAAGGGCCGGGTGTAATAATTTATCACCTCGAAATCTACGTCACTCATTACACGTGAAATACTGATCAAACCGGGAGCGACAATAATTTCCGACCTGCAGAAATCATGCACGGAGGTAGGAAATTAGGTTTGCTCATGATTTAATAATTATTTTTCTTGTAATTAGTCACGGGAATTTCGAGGTTACCAACTATTACACCCGGGCCTTAAAGAATCCTTTTTTGTCTTGTTATTTACCCCAAAACGAATCCAACAAAATCAGTCAATACATGAGTTTTTTATTTGGTGACTCAGGATTAATGCATTGGGATTACTAACAAGAATATTAATGAACTGATTACGTTAATGAGCACATCCACGCCAGTATTCCAGAATTTCGGAGGGAAGCGAGTGATGTTTCATTTTAATTTTCGCCCATTTCTTCGGATGGGTTGATAAAAAAAATGTCAATAAAAATTGATAATTATTGTTAATTTATTAATTAATAGCTCTAATGAGGGCTCGAGAATGACAGCCCAGAGAAATAATTATTCATCGCAAAAAACTGCGAATTTTAATGAAATTAAAACTCTCGCTTTTATCAAAAGTTTTAATTTTTTTTTATCAAAAATCCTCGGCGTGGATCTGCTGTAATGTACTTACTCCCGTAATTCTCATTACACAGTAGCTCGATGGTGATAATATTGATAGTTATTTTATTGCATGTGGACGAAGTAGTTAGTGAAATAAAAAAAAATAATGAAAAATGCATGTCGAGAGAAAATGTTTGAGTTGGAGTTATTCGATAAGAGAAAACGTTTGATCAGAACTTGTAAAAAAAAATTAAATAAGGTAAGAAATACTGTTAATCGATCAACTATGGGTTCACTCCAGTTTTAATTCACTTCGAGACGTCGATAAAAAATTTTTAATTGTCCGTTAACGAGTAATGGAAGACACCAGGGGAACGAGGCGAAATTGAGCCAAACGTGTGTTGATATTCCGAGGATTTGACTTTGTTATAAAATTAATTTATAAAAAATGAAAGTATGAAAAATATTCAATACATTTCATACGTCCTCTTCAACAATTGAATCCCAATTTCACATAAATAATTAGCGCAATTGCAGAATAAAAAAGCCGAGAGAGCCCATTCGCTCTCGAGGCACGAGAAGACGCGACAAATATTTTAGTTTAATTAATTAATTAATTAATTAAGGACGTCAAAGATTTTTCTGTGCTCCCGCTCGACGTTCTCCAGAGCAATTATCTGAAATGATTAATTTATTGAATAAAAAACAGAACCGGTTGAGGAATGTTTGCGTTTTCTCCCAACAGTTGACGATCTCAGATGAGAAGTAAAGAGGAAAAAAATTGTGAATTAATTTTTGTAGATTATTCGACGTTACCAGCGGATATATCCACGGAGTGGATGAAGACGGATTATCCGTTGAAACAGGGGGCGACCGCGCCGTATATCATACCAATGCCAGTGCCAATGCCAACGCTGTATAATGGAGAAGCTAAAAAACCGAAATTGGGGGCCATTGAGTTATTGTTATACAACATTGCTGCGATGCTTGCAGGGGTGGCAACGGGTTTTGACGTGCGAATGACGAATGTCTTGCCTATTCATCCGAGATTGCAGCCCAGGAGTGTCTGCGACGACGAGGAAATGGGCAAATGGTGGATTGACAATGGGTCCAATCGAAATTCCGGGTACCTGGGGGACAGCTACGAATTCAGTTCTAGCAGTGGGTATCCCCACAATACGTATCACGGACCTACACGTCATTACAGGTAATTACATTATTTGTTAAATTGTTTTACCTTCTTCACCCCGACATAGAAAGTTATAATGACAGCCTCAAAAATTAAATCGACGATCATAACCTCCAGAGCCGTCCTCAGCGGTTTTCGAAGACATCTGTCTCTGGGTGTGTATTTTTTGAGGTTTGGAAGGCCCTCAGAAGATTTTGGTGAAGTCATATTAAAAACCAGATCTGGGATTTTTACACAGCGTGTGTCTGCGATATTCTCCAAGGGCATTAAATAAACGGGAAAAATATTGGTTAGGAAAATTAAACAATTCTAGTCGAGTAAAAAAGGGAATCCCTGGAGAGAAAAGAATCTGCGGTACAGCCCATCGAATGTGCAGATGGTTAACGAGCCTTTCTGTGACACTCGCTAGAGGGAAGCATCAGCCCCGGCACACGTGCCCTATTTTTTTGGGCGAGCGAGGTGTTCCCAAAGGGCAACCCATCCGAGTACTGACGGCCGCCGTTGCTTAGGAAATTATTGCCGATATCTCCAGCTGTTTATTATTGGCACAAGGATTGTCAGTGAGTCATAGTTGGCGGTTTGGAGAAGGGAGTCATTGGGACCTTCCAAAAATATTAGCAGCTCGAGCATTTGACTGAAAAAATCACAATTTACCGAGTGATTACTCCGAAAACCGCCGTCGATGGTCACTCATAAATAATTGATTAGGAATTCCGCCGTAAAAAATTCCCCCAATCAAGTTTTCTTCTGCTCTCTCTTTCCAGACCTTTCTTGAGTACAATGGGCGGTATAGCTCCAGGTCTCCCGTTGAACGTGGAAAAGCCTCTGAGATTCACCGACTCACCTCAGCACTACATCTGCAACAGTACAACGAGTTCGAAAGTACCAACCCCACGACCACGACGAAAATGTTCAAGTGCCAGTGTCAGCGACGACGTCTACTCCCCTGAGATAGCCCAGCCAGATCGAATGGAGAGGGTGCCGGCGATTTACATGGGCAACGCGCCAGCTTACCCAGAATTTGGTCCACCAGGTTACAGCGTCGTGTCGCCCGAGTGGACATACCGGCCCCCAGAGTCGACGTATTTCCTGACTTCTGAATATCAGTAAGTGAAATTAACCAACCACTGATCAATAAACAATTCCAACTGACTAACACCCGCATAATTATCTAATTTCCGTATTCCAGCGATAGAATGATCGAATGCCCGGAGTTTCCTCACGCTTACGACAATCCAAACAGCTTCAGTAGTCTCGTTCGAGGGGCCTCCCGAGTCCCCGCCTATACCCACCACCGGACCTCCTCCAACGTCTCGAACACGAGCACCTCCAGCAACGTAAATCCCACATTCCACCTCGAGGACGAGTCGGAGTATCCGCCGTACTCGCCCACTCACTACTGTCAGAGGCTGTCGAACGCCTCGTGCACGAATTTTGGGTATCCACCTCAGGACTACGGCTCGTCCCCCCAGTCCTACCTGACTCGTCAGAGCTCCCACGAGATGAATTCCAGCGCCGGAGACAGGCCTAATAACCTCGAAGTGGTCACCAGACTGCGCTCAAGCTTGAAGAAGGCGAATTACATTTATTCATCGAATAAAAGCACGAGCAAAAATAATTCTGGATCAGGCACACCAACCAATCACACACCACCTGATTCACTGACATCGGAGGACTCGAGTTATGTCTCTGCTAAGGACAGCCAGATATCCAGCAGTAGGGTTAGATTCTCACCTGTCACTTTCGATCGAGACACACCTCGGGAGCATCTCGACATTGCTCACACACCTGGACAAGAGACAATCACATCACCTCTTCAAACTAGTCGTCGTTTACCTAGAAATCGCAAGCCCAGTATATCAGACGTTGAGAGGGAGTTCTTGTCATAGCACTGGCTCATTTAAACCCCTCCCCCTTTCTCCCATTGCATCCTTTCTTCCCGTCTTCATCTTCTTCGCCTCTCATTGGTGTTCTAGTTCTTGGTAGCAGTGGATTCCCAGTGTCTCAGGACAGGAATACAAATTGGGGGATGAGATATTTGGCTAAAGTACTAGCTCACACGTTTATTGTCCTTCAAATTGTTCATGCAAGCACTGGTCAGGGGGTATTTGGAGAATATTACCGACGGAGCACTCGAGCGCCAGCAAGTGCTGGGCAATTTTATTCATTTTGGGAGGTGGCGCAAATCAACCTGAGCTACAGGGGCTCAGACTAATTAATTTTCAAGGAAAAGAGAGACCAAAATGGGAGAAATTGCAGTGGAGACTGTTGAAGAGGTTCAGGGATGATGGGGCTTGCAGATGTTTCTGTTAAAAATTGAATTTTCACGAGTTTTTAGCAATAATTTGGCCACAATCACTTCTAATACCCTCTCGTCGATACTCCCGATAACTGACTGATAGGCTCGAAAGTAGAGAACATTGAAGAAGTCCTCTTCCAAATATTCCTAACGTTCAAACGAACACTGCCTTCCTTAAGTAATCACTTTAGGAATAGAGAACAGATGTTGAGAATTCCATTAGAAAGTACTCGCTAGATTCACAGTAAATTGATCATCATTCCATTTGCATTCTGAAATTATCTCATTAACGTAAGAAAACGATTGTCATTGTTGAATTATTTTGCAAGAGAATCGCTCGAAATGTAATGATTATCAGTATTTTTTGGTTCATTCGATGTATATAATATACATTCCATATTATTAAGTAAGTGCGTAATTGTGAAGAGACTTGGGGGTTATAGTGTCACCCCTCGATGCGTATTTATGGGACTATGTCCGTTTTTAAATGAATCAAATAGGAGATATTGAATTTATATGGTGTCCAATTATCATATTTTGCGGTGCTAGATATTACAAATATAATTGTTCAATTCCCACTACGAGAGAAATTATATACAAAGAAATCTATTGTTTCCCTTTGAATTCTATTACTTTCAAAAGTGAAATATCTTTTGAGCACTGATGACAACACCAAATAGGCAGACATTTATTACACGTTATTTTGTGCATAACCTCCGGTTTATTTATTGAACATTTTTCAAGGCTCCGGTGTCCCTTGGCGTCCATTTGTTGACTCATTTTTTGCCTCACTTATTTTCTCAATTTTCTCAAAAACGCTCGGTAAAAATGCTCCCAATTTTCTCTAGTTGTTTTATGAATATATTTATCATTCTGGGGATCTACTGATGACAGCAAATGAGGCTTTAAATAAATAATTGAAGGGGAAAACAATCTGGGCAACAGCCGGCGGGGGGCGCCCCGATTGGAACAATTATTTATATAAATTTTTAATTAGCCGGAAATTAATTTCGTAGGCTCAAATTGGCGGCTGATTACACTCGTAATGTGTCACGTACTTAACGACGAAAGAACTAGTCTAAGTTGTATTTATTTTTCATTAATTATGATGTAATCATGTGTAATTTTGCGAAATTCAATTAGTTACCGGTGTCAACTGAATTGTCGTCGGGAGTCAATGGGAGAAGTTTTTCATTTCGTTTCACACGTCAAGACTAACTGTATGATACTCATTCGTAGCTTTAGAGTCGAGTTGCACCTACTGATAGGAAGAAAATTGAAAGAGAATCATATTAATTTATGGTAATTTAAACAAATGACAAACGCAAACGCAAGATGGCCGGGTGTAATAATTTATCACCTCGAAATCTCCGTCACTCATTGCACGTGAAATACTGATCAAATCGTGAGCCGACATAATTCCCGACTTGCAGAAATCATGCGCGGAAGTAGGAAATTACGTTAGCTCATGATTTGATAATTATTTTTCTTGTAATTAGTCACGGGGATGTGGACGTTACGAACGATTACACACGGGCCTTACGGGCCGGGTGTAATAATTCATAACCTCGAAATCGCCGTCGTTCATTACCCGTAAAATAATGATCATAGTCTGAGCAGACATAATTTCCGACCTGCAGAAATCATGCGCAGAAGTCGGAAATTAGGTTTGCTTATGATTTGATCATTATTTTTCTTGTAATTAGTCACGGGGATGGCGACGTCACGAACTATTACACCCGGGCCTTAATCTCGTTTTGTCAAAAATTTATACAGGTCGCGTTTGACGGGGTCAAAATTAATAAATAAAATAGTCAGTAGAGAAGTGGTAAAATAATTCAATTTGTCGTGAATTATTCTTATCAGTTCATTCGTGAGAAATTCATTTCGCGAAATTACAAAAATTTTATTCAAAGTCTCTCGTTACAACAATCGACAAATCAATGAAAAATTGTAAAAAAAAAAATTGTTTGACTTTTGGAATTTTACCACTCAACGGCTGAAACAATTTGGCAAAAAATTTAATAAAATTAAGTGGTCGAATTCTAAAGCGCTGAGTGCAATGTGTTCGCTATTTTTTAAATTAACGAGAGGAGAGGGCAATAAAATAATCATTCCGACTGCTTCAATATACGCCTTACAAAAAAAGTTGTATTTATGTATGAAAGCATTGCGAATTAGTTCTATGAACTTGTGCGATTGATACCGATATTGAATGTAAAGAAAATTTAAATTTAATGAAAATAGTAATGAGCGTGACATGTTTTAAACTGCGAATATCACGAGTTGAGAGTTTTCTTAAAATTAACAATTTTACCAGTGGTAAAAGTCTTAAAATTTCGAGTGATTGACCTGTACGGAGGGTTGAGATATTTTTTCAAATATTGTATATTACTATATATAAAGTACCGTTATGTTGAATAACATTGTATGTGTGATTTTGTCAATTACCGGAGCGTTCGTCTGCCGAAATCTCAATTTCAACTGCTGGAGTCCCCAAAAAAATGCGTTCCCTCTTAATTAAATTCTGATCATTCATTCCAGAATTTTCCAGCGTCGCAAATAAACAACAATTAATTATCAAAAAACATCAACTCGAGGCAACAGTTACTTAAAATTATCTAGAGCTAGTCGGGATCGGGTATTCAATAATTAATTCCCTAAATAATTCCTCTGAACAGTTATCGATTAAATAATCTTCTGCAAATTGAAAAATTAATTCTGATGAACTGGAGTAATCAATTGAAAGATCTGTCGTTCTGTGGAGACCACGCGGGGTTCTCGGCGAATATAAAAATTCTAGAAATTAAAATTAATGAATTAACTAATTGATTTTAAAATTCTGGAGGCGCAGAATCGCCGGAATAATTGGCCAAATCGCACATATGCTACGCATATATATACATATATGTATATATATAAAAGAATACATTTGAGTATTAATATCAGTGTAATATTACTTGGCATCACACGGTGATATATGAATAATAATAATGATAATTGGAATATTTGTTGGTTGGTTTGACTCATTGAACTGCGACGAGCGGAAGAGATTTTTGCTTGTGAGGTTATTCCTGGGGGAGGGAGGGTTAAAAAAAATGGTGGGAGTCCCGATCTGATCCCGCTTTCCCTCAGCAAACTCCCCAACAGTATTTACCACCCTGACGGACCAGTTGAGTCAAATTCGAGTGACTGTCGATTCTAAGAATCGAGTGAGCCGCCTAGTCGATTGCCATTCGATCGATGGTCGATTGTGATGTCGAGTGTAGGTAGCTTAAACGACCTACAATCGAGTTTCCTGAAAGTCGATTGCGTGTCGAT